>JAARMF010003974.1:7019-17176 GCA_022844705.1 Toxascaris leonina
TATTGATATTGATATATGAATCCCAGTAGTGATGAGATGCTTGAACTTAAAAGGGCTTTTACGTAGCTGGGAGGTTTGTAATATGTATGAACATTTATTTATATCATTGATTTCTGAAATAAAACAGTGGTAAATATTTGTATGATTAGTGATAACCTCATCTTTGTTCGAACAAATGGACGATAGATACAAAGATACAAAGATGCAAAGGTAGCTGTAGTTTCACTATCGATGCAACTGACAACCAAGCCCACACAAGGCTCTTGTAACCAGATTTTTAGAGCGCCTGATGGTCAACGTTCTGCCGATCCGTTAGGAAATCAGCCGGTAGTCGAATCGGAATCTCTCCGCTTATCAATCGGACGATTGATATTATTGCTAATTGTGTAGTCATTATGATTGCGTTGCAAATTGCATGAGCGGTCCAATTGCACAAAATTTTCCACATTTTCTTCGGGTATGTAAAAGACGAATCCTCAGCATCTATGAGCCCTTCAAAACTTCTCAGAATAGCTCAGCAACTCTCCCATAGAAGTGTTCCCAAATGACCTATTTCCGAATGTGTTGAGCATTCCATCAACAATTTCTTCCCGCAGCAAATCACCCTAGGTGTAGGGATAAATATATATTCTCGCTGAATCCACTCGGAGAGGTAAAAATAGTAAACGTAAAACGAATCCCCATTCCTATCATTCTTTCAATGATGTGCCCTCAATTACGGTGCAAGGCGATTGTCTAAATAATTCAGTTCATGTCGGCTGAAATCCATCGATGATTTCACTGATTTATATGTTTCAGTTGGTCATTTTCTTTGATCATTTTTTTTAAATTTGTTTAGCATTCCGGACACTTTTTATTGTTGATTCCTTAGTTTCACGAATTCCATAGTTTCGGAAAAGGGCACTAAAACGATAAGTGGGCATTGACCACAAGAAACTCACAACTACGCCTAGTGGATATGCGATGATCGAAAGTGGATATTCAATGGTTAGTGCCGTAAGGCAATGTGTTTGTGCTAAGTAAAGAGAAAAAAACGCTAGTCATCTTACGTGAAGCATCTTTTCGAATTGTTTTCCAGTGGCATTCCCATTCGATAAGCTTTGGAGATGATCTTAGTCCATCATAGACGTGTGTGCTATCAGGATTTCATAGTGATATTATTGTTATTTTCAACATTTAATTGGTCAAAAATAAGTGGTACCTAAAGAAATATTCCATCGAATATTTGTGTCAAAATAGCTGAATCATGAGCAAATATATGAGATGGGTAAGTGTTTAGTGAATTGATGGACGTATGAGGGAATGGAATTGCTCACAACTGCTTACAACGCAGATGTTTCACTATATTTTATGGCAAGTGTCTACTTTATATGGAAATTGATTTGAAAGTGTTCAACTTTTCATTCAATTCAGTGATATTGGAAGCAGCGAGAGAAATGAATGGATCTATAAACAACGAGACATGCTTGCAATTTCAAAAAAATATAGAGGAAGTAATGCTGTGTCTGAAACGAGTTTGCAGAATACGTATGATAAGATGATCATGGATCCATAATCAGGTGCATCGATCCAGTATGTAGGCGATGAAAGAGAATAAATCGGATTTTCTTTCTTTTGCGGAAATATTTATATACCTAATGGTGCAATATAAACAATTTTCTAGAAATCCTCTCTTGCTTTCTTTCTCTCTTTCTCTCTCCTTCTTTCTACTGTTCTCTCTTTCCGTCTTGCCCTCTGTAACAGAGAGTTTTATGTATCACAAATCAATGACACAACCGACAGTTTATGTTAATTTTGTAGTACATCAGAGAAGAGATGAGCCCAGTGATAAAAGCTTCCGAAATGAACGTCTAAACAATAAAATGTTTTTCGTCGTCTTAAAATGATTTTTGAATGGATATTTTTCGGACCTATCAAATCAACACATAAATATCAGCCCTAATGTTTTAAGTTCGGCCATCGATGAATCTCCTTCAAAATCATTAATGGATAAACACAGTCCGATATTTCAAAGATTAGTTAACTCGTTGCCATAGGTTTTCATGTTAGTAGATGAATGATAAAGCTAATGATATTCGACGATATGATCGCCTGAATCGAATCGAAATTACAGCTACAAATTAATTTTACTTAATTGAGTTTTTATTTCGATATATCTGTATTGCTATATTAGAAGGCATTCTGTACTCTCTTAAAGCAATTAAAATAAACACTCTGAATATTTTATTCATTTATTTTCAACATTACCTATTGAAGAATTTATATATATTTGGAAAGATTTACAACGTAAATTCTTTAATATTATTGAGATTTGATGAAGCATAATAATAATGAGATTATTTGAAGAGATGAAGTAGATGCGATAAGAAGCAACGAATAATAAGTAATTTGTTTTTTTACAAAACGAATAAAATTCGTAGAAATAATTATACAACACCTTTTATAGATGATCGTACAAGAATTCTCTAGAAATGTCTTGAAAAAAATTAAGATAAGAGAAGCGCCTAGTAACATCTGATTGTTCCCTCAAGATGAGCGCTTATTTATATAGACCTTATTATTTCTATTCTAAATGTTCCATAAAGAATTCGAAATAATCGAATGCGCTTTTGAATTTACTTGATGATATAAACGCAAAATTTTATATTGCTATAGACAGAACAATAGTGAAATGATTTTCAGAGGGCAGGCAACATCATCCTGAGTACACAAAACATACGCAATAAAAGTTAATTCACAAGTACTATCTACGTAGCATACTGGCCAATTTTGTGTTGCAAATCGATGGAACGATATTTCTTGTTAAATATTTGCCACCCTGTTTCATTTCGATATCTATCATCGCTGAAACGCTGGAATGAATTAGCATGAGCGCCGGAAGTGATAGCATTGGAAGTGTTTTTCATCTAACCAAACAATTTTACACGGTGATAATAAAAACGATTTTTGCATAATAAAAGCTTGCATTGTAACTGACTTGGAGAGAGGATGGGGGGAGGTGGTGGGAGGGGGCATCCTATGTAAAATCGTCTGCAGGCAAAAAATTGATGTGTGCAAAAGGCATATAAATTTCTAGCAATTTCAAATGGCATTAAATTCGTTCGAGATTGACCGATCAGCGTTAAATACGACCCAGGAATTCTATAGCGTATCCTACAACATCTATCAGATTGCGCAGTTCTGTCCTTAGCTCATTCTGAGCCGGAACTGTTGAACAAACAGATAAGCATAGATATGCTCTCTAACAGTATGACACCGTCAAAATGACTTCTGCAAAGCGATTTACGACAAAGTCATTAAAAATACCGACCGAGCTGATATACATAACCGACTTATGTTGCAGATGGCAGCGGGAAACGAGAGGGGAAGGGGGGAGGTGGGAGTAAAACTCGAGTACTTAATCATTTCTTACATCTTCATCCGACCAAGACAATTAGTTCTCTTCTCAAAGGTTTTGCCACAGTCGGTGGTACTACTTAGGTTTGATGGTAACTAAGTCCAAAAGCTTGGTAGGGAAAGTTTTTGACACTTCGAGGTAGTGTTATTCCCAAGGACGCTCCTCATTTATGTGCAACCGCTTTTGCAAGACCCATATAAAAAGTGCGCTTAAATACGGCGTTGATTCTCTATAAATACTTTGCGTAATTCTACATCTGATGTTAAAATCTTGAGGTTACGCTATTGCATCTCTATTACTTCGTATTCAGTCTTCATCAGCGGCAGTATTAGTTTCTTCAAGCCGTAAGATAGTAGTAGTCGTGATGGTTCGACAGGACATATTTTATAGATACCATAAATGTGTATGCATTCTTCTTGTACTTTACAGCTGTTTCAGGTGACGACTGCTTGTGATGGAATGCGAAGAAAAAGATTCCGAGAGGAGGGGCTCTGCACAGGAGCCATCTTTCGGATGAGAAACCTAGAGAAAAAGTCAGAGAGAGCGGAGAGCGAAGGAGACATTGAGAAGCAGAATAGCGTACTACACTGCAAGTTTTCAGTATCGAGAAGTCCTTGTAAACGAGGGCACCAGTAACAGAGTATGGGACATGTCAACAAACAAGCAATGAAAGTGTTGTATGACTAATTGGCTTCCTGTACAAACTAATGGAAGCCTTCAGAATGAGGAACAATGAGGAAAGAAACGTTCATCCTCAACAATTACAGAACAACTAACAACCGATATTCGTAATAACCTTCAATGAATCTATGTTTGAAAATGGATGTTATCCCTTGAGGTAATCTGCACATAGTGATAGGTGGTCTAAGCATTTGTGCAATACGAACGATCCAGAAATGATACGTGAATGGAAGAAATTTTAGAAACATTGTGCATAAAACTATTTAAAGCTGAAATATCCAATACGCTCTTGTTGCATATATGCCGGCTCCATAAGCAGAAATAATGCGCAAAACTTTCAGTACTTGATCAACTATTGAAGCTAGGGCAGTTTGTCTTTAAATGCTTTCGTAAATTGTGTTCAAAAAGTGAATTATGGCGAATTCATTTTTGTGCGTATGCATTTGCATGTTTGTTTGCACGCCTCTTTAGCAGCCTCGATTCGACAACGAATCAAGCTATAACCATGAAATCGGGCGGCTAAATTTGGACCAAAGATTATTGTGTACTTCGCTTGCATTTGGTATTGCACAAGGCGAATAAATCTGTGCTTAAATAACCCACCGAATTCGAAAATAATTTAGATAACTCAAATAGAATTAACTAAAGACTTGCGCACCTATCACAATCAGTTGATTTCTTATGATGCATCAACAGCCATCTTAAAGGAATATTTCGATGCACAATAACGATCGAATGCTAAAATATGAATGGATTACGGGCGATCAGCATAACTTATTGATATTTCGTGTGACATATTGGTCTGGTGAGTACAGCTGCAATGTGCTAGTGCTAGTAGCTAGCTATGGAAAACCGATTGCTAGCATCACATCAAATGCAAAAATGAATCTGTGCAATAACCTCCGAATGCTTCGCGAATATCTGAGTGTATACATAAGGTCATTCGGTCACGAATGTAGCAGAATGAATTAAACTCTTCACCTATAATATGTGCATAAATGATAAGCCTAATGAGTAGTTTGCGATGGTCATGCAAGATAGCGGATTCGTTTGTGATCGTTTTTTCTACAAATTGTTCTTTATTTTGAATTGACTCAAAATCTTTTCTGAACATCTGGCTCAAATGTCCTGATTTTTCATCAATGAAACGAACACAAAAAAATTCGGCCATTTCCGCCTCTAGTGTCAGTATTCCTATTCAGACGACTCGTTTCGCTAATGTCATCTTACTTTTGACTGTTGGCCCATTTTCTTTTTCCGTTATTCTTCGCTTATTTTCAGCTGATTCGGAATCTTAGTTACCGTTTGATGCACTTTTACAGATCATCTGCTTGGCAAGAGCCTATTGTGGGCTTTTAATTTATTAGATCAAATTTAATAGTGAAGAAGTGGTCACGGAATGCTGAATAGATAGCCTACGTTTATCTGCTTGCTAGGCTGCTTCAGCTCATCACCATTAATGGCTCGACTATGGAATTTTTTTGGTACAGAGCACAACATAAGATGACCGCTTATATTGTGAATAGCTTCTAACCCTCAATTAAATTTGAAATGAGTCGCAGGCATTTTACATCGATTAACGTCCACCGTAGTCGAATTGTGGAAAAAAGGAATCGGGGGATTATGGTTCACTATTAAATTTGATCTAATAAATTAAAAGCCCACAATAGACACTACAGGCCGAATCGGGGAAAAAAGGAATCGAATTGCCGAGGGAATTTTTCCTAATTTGCTTAGCTGAAGTGCTGAGGGATTATTTTGCATATTTTCTTTCGTATTTACAGCTTGTGATCAATTGTGATCAATGTGATCAATTTGCAGCTTGTGAAAACTTGGTTGCTGGAATGATCACGGTGCAAAACTCAATTTTGTGCCATCTCTTTTGCTTTTGAAGGAAATTCTGTTTAGCTTATGTTCACTTCTTTCAAAGCGGCTGAAATATGAAAGCAATAAGAAGGAATTTTCACCGCAATTCTTCGCATAATGCTAAGACGGTTGGCGGCATAATATATGTGATTGTTTTGAGCATTTTGGAAGTGTGAAGACTTCAACTAATCATTGTGAGTGTTTTGTGAGATATCGTTATGATGGCCGTCAAGATATCGAAAGGAAATGCGTCCGATGCGCAAACAGGAAACATCAATTATAGAAGCACTTTTTGCTAGCAATTGTGTTCTACCTTATAAATCACCATTGAGAAGATTGTAGTTGATTGATGAGCACAAAACGATAAAAAAAATTTTCACATATGGACAAATTTCCGGCAAGATTTGTTTTGTCGATTCGTTTGAGTAGAATATGTTATATTCATGGTGGAAGAGATAAGCATGGTATGGTGTTATTGAATTCGTATTGAATTTGTCACTCGCCGGTCACAATTATAGCCTCATATCGTGCATTACTATTCCCGCAGAAATTGCAAAGAATTTGGGTTTTTTTTGTTGTGAAACACATTTTGCTCAATGCAAATAATAAGTACAATCGTTGTCAGTAATACAAAAGCACCAATATTCCTATTCATATTACACTAGCATATGTATATATTTACTCTCTATTCTACATTGTTAGGAATATAAAACTATAACAAACCACAGATGTTTTATGGTGGACTCTCGCATCCGTTTTGCCAAAAAAACTGCTTCAGTAGCTTTATTCCTATATACAGTTAATTGGAGTGTTGAATTTTTGAACTCAGAAAAGAGATCCTTTAAAATTGGCAAAAGTGGTATATTAAAGCTTAAATGATCGATCCTATGGGGAGAGAAATGGAGCAGAAAAATACAGAAATAACATTTAGAGGTATTCTTGCTTGATTGTTATAAAATATTCCAAAGAACGGCTATTCTCCTTGCAATCGTTATCTTCATAAGGTTCATTCGAATCACTGAAGATATTTTATTCGAGACATCGGAAACGAAACCAACATTGTCCCTTTCAGTTTGCAACATTTTTCGTGCAGAAATTTTTGCCTGCTTTAGTGCTTGTAGCATCAACAACGGAATGAGCAGTGATTGTGCATAGGAGATGTTCCTCGGATAATTCTCAAGGATGTTTTTTTAATGGCAAAGTTTGGGAACTTCAGATTTCAAGAAAAAGCCGTGCCAGGAAATGATTTGGAAAGCAAAACAACGATTTTCACCTCATCCGGGATATGTTTGTTTTCAAACATCTGTACGGCTGCAAGAGACGTTGCAATGCTATCGACGCCCATGCAGTAGTACTTCTGTGCCCGACTGAACACGTCAACTAGCTTCGGCCGTTTTGCTTGCATCCCGCTGCGCTAGTTGACTAGCCGCAGGCATTTTCCATAAAGACATCATGACGGTAGACTATTTCCTATGACGTCATTTCCGGTTCTTGTGACACCATGGTAAATAAATTCTTGTGACACTCCTCCACTAATTAAGGCTAACCGGAACCAAATAGACCATATTAAGTTATTCTGAGGAAGCCACATTTGGCGACTTCTGCTCTTTCTCACTTCCAGTGAGGTGATTTCGCTTGCCGTTACCTCAGTTTATTTGCGCTTCTGGCTAACGCCACCAACTAGGCCTGCTCCGTTGTTATTCTAGCAAATTCGTCCATCTTCGCTACTACTTATTAACATTTTCTCAAAATCGGCCGAGACAACTGATTTACGATCATGCATGATGTCACCATGACGCCACGGAAACGGTGACGTCACCAACTTACAGTAACGCGACTAAGTTGTTACTATGACGTCACCAAAGCACTATGGTAACGTCGTGAGATTACTGCAATTCCCCACCGTAACACAAGGCATTAAGCAATCAAATTTCATCGTTCAAACTCTACTTCTCCAATGACGTCATGTGTCTCCTAGCAGCAGCCAATGTACGTTCAAAATCAATTATTCAATAGACAGTATACGCCTACAAATAGCGCCAATATGACGTGAGGGCACCAATGACACCATCCAATCATAACGACGCCTCACTATGACGTCAGCGGTACAGCAGCAGATATCACGAGTGCCACCATAGCAGATAGCTTACTGTAGCAGTACACGTCAACGGTCATACTTCAAACTCTATAATGGCATCGTTAGAAAACGAAGGGGGGGGGGATCGGTAGCTCAGTGGTAGAGCCTTCGCCTATTAAGCGGAGAGACCCGGCTTCGATTCCCGGCTGATCTCCCAGCGGATCGCCAAAAGGTTGACTACTAGGCGTTCCAAAAATCTGGTCACAATAGCCGTGTGTGGCTGTCAGCTGCATCGATACGGGAATCGATGAAACTACAGCTGTCTTTGTATCTTGTATCTAGATAGAAAGTGCTGTTACGAATTGCAGCTTGCTTAGATTACAGCAACTTTTTCTTGTAGTGCCATAAGACCCAACTCTAGAAAGTGACTGTGAATGTCTGAGTGCAACACATAGTCAACGTGACAGATCCGCCGAACTTCGGCCGTCGAACACGGTGAGTCGTATTTGCCGGAGATAAACCTAAGAAGCGCGGGGTCCGGATAAAATCCATCCATCTCCTGCTTGCAGCAATGGACGGACAGCAGAGGTCAGCAACGGTATTCGGCTGTTCTCGTCTTCGTTATCAGATAGCATGACACGCCAACCGGAGCATCTATCAATTGCATTAGAGGCGATGTCTACTCAATTTCGGAGCAATACAGCTGGCGCCACCCCTCCGGAAGATCCCCTCGACGTATTAAGATGGAGGAGACATCGTCCGAACGTTGATAGCGAGGAAAATCGAGCACGATCAGGGGAGAGGATGATTAAAAAAAAACGCTGTAGTCTAAAGAACACTGTCCTCAAATCCTTCAAACCACTATTCTTGCAAACAACTTTCCCAGCTTAACTTCCCAAGGTAATTTTTGGCATGGTATTGCAGATATCTTTCGCTAGCACCTATGGAGACGAATGTTAGGAATGTTAGTATGGAAGGTGAATCGTTAAAACTGTTAATTTCATGAGCTAATATCTATTTATTCGTTCATTTATTCGCTTTATATTCCAGGATGGAGCTGCAGCTTTCTGTGATAAGAAATTTCACTACACTAATAGACTCGGCACACTTCTTAATCCGCTCTTTCAAACCTATAAATAGAGACCCTATCCAATATCGCTCTTCACATACCATAACATCGATCGATTCTTCATAAACTACTTCACCTAAATGGTATTGCTAACTTCGGTATTTACCAAGGTTGAAATTGGTAACTTCGGTGTAGGCTAGGGTTGAAATTGAAAAATTCGGTTATTATGGTTGAAATAGACAAATTTATCATTTCTATCTAAAAGTAATAAATAAACCTCCACTATGACTCCAATATAAGTTTGAGAAAAATATAGGAAATAATTGTTGTGATGCCGATAAAACCATATTCATATATGTGCAATTTCCGCTCAAAAAAAAGACGACTAAATATACGCACAACATGAATTATTAAACCATCTTCAACCCACCGCTAGAGTCATCCGTTACAAGTTTGTCTTACCACAGCGGAAATAACCCATGACTTCCGTTGCACTCCACAATAGAAGTCTGATTTCCGCTGCATTCCCCAACTCGACTCTGAATTTTCATGCGCTTTAGAAGACGGGCCTGGTTTCCGGTGCACTTTACAACCCGTCTGATTTCCGGTGCATTTTGCTATCCGAATATGAGTGTAGCTCGAAAGATTTGTAAGTTTTCATTGCAAAGTCCATGAAGAGTGTCAAAATTCCACTATACTCTCTACGTAAACTATCACCGATATCCGACAATATTTATTAGCATCTTCGAAGAATCGCCGCTAGTTGATGTTCCATTCACAATTTCACAATAGAAATTTATTCGACTCAAATTAATAGAAAAATAAAAACTAAATGGCAATAAAAAAAATTCTGCTAAATTCATTCAACAATCTTTATAACAAACATATCGACAACGGATTTGTATTATATTCTTTATCGATGATTCTCAATGTTTTTAGCAAAATTCGATAGACAATGACCGAAATATTCGTGTAAAGGTCATATTGCATTTGCGACCCTCGCATCGCATAGATATGGCGTTAACAATACAGTGAAATGTTCCGCTAGCGGGCCTTCAGAATTATTT
>JAARMF010003976.1:0-12587 GCA_022844705.1 Toxascaris leonina
AAAAAAAAATGCAAGGAGCAGAATTTTTTCGCGAACGTTAGTACTAAATCCGACTCTGTTGGACTAAACGGAAATGACCGCCAATCTTGCATAGTATCGCTTAACATGGCTATGTTATCATAACACAGATTCAAAGATAATCCTCCCATCAAACGAAAATGTTTGATTCAATCATCATCTATACAACGTACATCCCATATCCACCTATTCATAGCAACGTTAGAGGAAAAGCACTTACGGGTGCGATGACGATAACCTGGAAGATCGGGCACTTTGAAGATGCCTTCTGTGCGTTTTCTAGCTTTATTAAGTGCAGCAATTAGCTCAGTGTCGTTCATCGTTTCCACACTGTTCTCCTGCAATGACATATGCACTTATGCAACGCACCACATAAGGGTTCTTAAGGTAAGTCATCAAGTTTACTATGGAAGCTGATGAAGGGTGATTCTCGACACGTTCCCACTGAAACAAGACTAAAATCGTGTCGCAAAGGCTCATGTAATCTGCTCTCTTGGAAACGAGTTCACTCAATCAACCGATTTCTTGAATAGACAACAAACTGACGAATGTGTATAAACGATAACGCACTCAACATCCCATCCGATCGGCAGTAGACAAACCCTCTGGTCGATAGTTTAGCTCCATTACGTTTTGGGATCTGGTGAATTGTTAGCTCATTGAGATACTAAGACTCGTTTAGGTCAATGCTGATAAATAAAAATGGCCACTCACCGAAAGTGCTCTATCAATGGCCGATGAGGATAGAAAGGATTTCTCCTCATTAACGACCGGCATCACCGCTAAATTTCTTTTTGGCTCCAAGAATGCAACTCTCTTAGGAGGCATATTGCTTGCAAAGCGTCCTCGCGTCGCGATTGGGGTCATCGGATCAGCGGCCAATGATATTGCCGATATAGAAGCACAATCTCTACTCAGGTCATGGAGATGACCCCGTGTCGTGTCCCTCTCCGCTAAACATGAAATTCATTACTTATCCAAACGAACATTCCAGGCATCGTTTTGATAAGCAGCTGGTTCTATGGGAATACGAAGATGGGTAATCAAAAAAGATACGAAGCGAATGCCGCGTGATCAGTTGCCGTTCTAAGACACTGATGATGAATTCAGAAGTGGCTTGAAAGGCCTCCCTATAACTCCGTCTTCAAGTCGCACAGAAATTACGATAAAAACGGCATTGCTTGCTCTAAGGCCAGGGGACGTGAGGACGGATATGAGGGGCTGAAGGGTGAACTATAGATGAGGAAAAAGTTGGGGCCGATGGGGATGAACAGACAAGGCAAATTAGAAAGTACACCACCACTTTGACCAATCGGTCAAGACATTGCAATAACAGCACTTACCAAAGACTCGACCCACAGCAATTGAACACTTCAGCGTTAAACTCACTTATGCTAGTTCTGTTGAATGAGTTGAGTAAACCAACCGTAAGGTGTTGACATTTTCGGTGCTGGCTGATTTTCTTGTTCAACTATTACAGAGCGTTCTTCTACGCTATATGGCTGCACCTTTTCCTTGCATTCTTGAGTACTTTGTGCAGCATTACGCGATGGTTGAGGTACTTCGTTGGGCAGTCTCAGTTCACTAACGTCCTCGCCTTAAAATCGTTGTTCAAAATATAATAAGAAATCACATCAACGTATTATTTGACCAAATTGCGGAAAGGTGAGGAATATAAGCAAATACTCAGGAACGATCCTCTCATCGCTTCTTAACGAAAAAATTCATCCATTTCCGATCTTCATTACATCTTCAAGACATATGGATCTTCACTTGAAATACAATTGCAGCTAGAAGTAGGAATAAAGGAAAAGCAGGTAAAACAGTGAGAGGACCTCAATGTCAAGCAATAATTGATCGAAAAACGCCCACCCACGACGACAAAGCCAATACTTCACCTTCTGAATCACTCTAAATCCCTCCAAGAGCTCAACCACCCGCAACAAGATTCATGCTATTTTTCCAACAATTCTCCCTTTTCCAAGCACAAAAATATTCAAATGTTCTTTACGGAATGCAAACACTGTCATTCACTCAATTTTCTTATAAAGATTTATCATCGTTTGAGGACCAAAAAAAAAAAAACATCGCAGATAGGAGCAAATCGGCGACCGTTCGGTGATCGGGCGAATGCCACACTGCTGATCTAATGGAGACACTTTCAGCGAGTGATATTCTTCTCTTACGCCTCATTAGTTCTAGAGTGTACATAAAGAGACACTCCTTAAGAGCCTACTACCTAGCTCTCATCAAAAAAATAACGGCTATTGACAGTGCCAGTGAACACTCAGTGATACAGCATTTACTCAATAAGTGAACAAGCCGGCAGTTCGAATTCACCTGGTGGCAATGAGTTGGCTGATCACGAAACGATGCTAAATATCCGGATCAGAGAACCAAACATTAAAACGCTAGCTATAATACCCTTCTATTGCTTAATATCCAGAAAAAGGGTCCACAAGCTGATCATCCAATTAGGAATCAGAAACAAAAGCTCTCACTTCAGACAAACCTGACGCTGTGAAACAAAGAAAGGGGGGACCGTAAAACAGGGAAGAGATTAAAGCGACGTTTGTTGCCTCCTATAAAACAAAACCAATACAACATACATAATCTTATTAGGCGATCACCATCAACGTTTGGGATCGGAGGAGTTGAATCGACGATCGACGGTTCCCAACTGAGCTCCTTCACTTGATGTGTTCGATTGAATCGCCAGTCATTCCTCTCCAAAAGTGTTCCTCGTTTAAAATTTTCCTCGTCTCGCTTCCAAAATCCCGAATCTAAATCAAGACTAAATTGTGGGAAGTGACAACGACAAGAAAAAGATGAATGACACACAAACGCACGTTGCCCAATGACAGCATCGCTACCAGAGATGAAAATGTCACACCAAATAATCTTCTTGAGGCATTTCCATTCAAATACTGCAAACAGCTGCGTGCCTTTGCAAAGAATGTGGTCGAGTCACAATAAAATATGACCTGCTTTGACGAACTGTATGCTATCTTCATGATTCCTCCTATTCGAGGTTTTTGTAGTGTCGGCGATTCGAGATCTCTCACGTGACGAGCAACGTGATTTCTCAAGCTCTTCAACCGCTAAAATGCAAACATTTCGGTTTTGGTCTTATAAGTCGAATATATTAATAAAACATGAATATGACATGTTGAGCAATATGACAATAATCCCCTCTGCACTATAGCAAGTAATGGCACAACCATAAGCACCCACCCTCCATTTTGGATCATCGGTTCATCGAGCCACCTTCACCTCATCCTTAGAGAATTCGTAGAAATTCTATCAGGCCGAAGATGTCGTTACACCTCTCAGCGTAGAAACACTCATCGTTTTATTTAAATCACAACATAATCGTCCCCTTCTCTTTATTCTCCATTTATGCAAATAAGATAAAAAGTAAATATATTTGATGAATTATTTGCCAAATGGACGAAGGCATTTTGAGGGTGAATTCTATAAACATGGAGATATGAAGAGAGATGACTGCCATATTAATATATTCACTCTTAGTTGAGTAAAACAGCAGGCACTCTGCCCCCCAAAATGCGTTAAATAGATAAATTGACCTCATAAGCTTTGAAAATTGTCAGGAATACCAAAATCGAAAACAATACGTACCTTCGGATGGTGTTCGTGACTCTTCATGAATTGTTTCTAGACGGCCGACTGGCATCGGAGGCTGAAAATATTGCTGCGCCTGCGCTACTTCCGGTTGCGCTTCACGGACGTCTCGAGAGGTTGATCGTCTAGCGCCACCTTGTTCTACTTCACTTTCTACAAACATTAGTTGCCTTAAGCATACGTTCGCTCACTTTGCATTCAAGATGCATATATTTAAAAGCATTGATTCTTTGCCTCAATGCTTTCAGACCATTGAAATAAGGAGCTTTCATCCCATCTGCCATCTTATAGCTGAACAAAACAGCCACCGAAATAAGAATACAGCTATCACTTTAACAGCATAATATTCACGAAGCGACAACCGAACATAAGTTATCTACAAAAAGATTGCCACCTGAGTTCGTTATCAAGATGGCCTCGTTTATTGTAATCAGTGAGTGCTGAGGTAATGCATCGCTTAGACTGAAAGTTCCTTCAAAAATGATTATGAATATGGACCGCTAAAATTCGCCAATAAAGCAAACCGAATGGAAATTTACAATGACCATACAATGGCAAAATTTCTCTCTCCTAGTATCTCATAAGAACAAAGCACATAAACACCTACGAAATGCTAGGTTGTGACAAATGTTCACGGGGTATCTGATTCCTTTTAAAGCATCAGCTTCAGCTATATATACCATTATCGAATTGCTTCCGATAACCGATGAAATATTCTCCCAAGTAAAAGGTAGGTGGTTGCTTGGTGTAGATCAACGATAATCTATGCCTAAAGTTCAATGAAACTTGCCATGAAAAGAAAAGTCGCCATCATATACAGACTCAACATCGTTATCGTCCAGCAGACCATCACTATCCTCGTCACCGAAGTCATCCTCTTGTAGACGCAAATCATCCATCACACCTTAATAGATATTACATGATGAGAGACATAGCGACGAAATGGTCACAGCCTTTAGTAATTTAGAAAATCGTAACAGATGTTAGCTAGGTTCACATCGAGAGAGATATCAGCGTATCATAAAAAGCTCACGGCTCTTTGAAAATACAGAAGGCAGTCGGATGGGTGCTGGAAATGCTGCAAAAATTGATATGGTTTGAAGCGATTCAACGGATTTCCATGGGAAATTCTATTTTGAATGTTTAGGTGGTACATCTGAGTAGTTTGTATGATACACCTTAAAAGGTGTTCGCTATTTAGAATAAGCAACGGTTTGATAGTTTGAAGATCGCAACAGATATTAGCTCAGCGAGACTTGATGGCAAAGAAGTATTTCTCAATCAGATCGCGTGGGGTGGATGATACACCCCTCCTCCCTTCCTTCCCCCCCCCTCCCCAGGTCATGACATGGGCTTACAAAAACAGCATATTAGGCATCCTCACACTTTAAGCCTTGTCACTTTCTGGAGAAAAATTTTGTATTCTATACGGAGATTCAATTCAGTTACGTATGGGAGGGCGCGACCAAGCCATATTCGAAGAGCAAGCTCGGCCATGGTCATCAGCGGACAGCTCGAAGATGGTGATCAAAGAACTAAACGAGGTGATGGCTCAGACCATCGCCTTAATTGGGCAAAGCGCATAGCCCACCCGAACCGACGATTCCTTTTTTATACTGGTCTCCCGGTGTTTGTTTTCATATGCGCGCATGGTTGCCACGGTGGAAGGCCCCCTCATGTGACCTTGATCACGTCATCATCGTCCCGAAAGGCAATCTCTTTTTCTCGTCGATTCACCTTTGCAGTTTGTGTTCTAACAGGTCCCACAAACGCATGCGACAGCCCTCGAGGGCATATCCTTTTCCACCTTTTTTTCACATCTCCTTCTCAAAAATGGCAACGGAATCAAGAGATACGCTTGCAGATAATAAGTTAAGATGACTGATATCAACAAATAGAAGTAAGGTGAAAGCATCAATATTTGTCTTCAACTGAAGCCAACACTTACCAATAGTGCAGACCGTTCGTGAAAAAAACCGTCCGGGGATGCGAAAATCGTTCGAGAGCTCTCTGAGATCCTAGGTTCTCTCAGCTCCGACTCTAGTTTAAAGCTTCGAGTTGCAGCACTATCCACCGATCGACGGCACTGCAACGGTGATGCCAGCTGCACACAATCTAGATGACAAAATGAACTGCAAAATATCAAAGTCACACTTCATTTTTAGCGCATAATATCACATATGCGAAATATGCTCGATCGAATGATGGCGCCGATATTACATACACGACAAATGCGCCACTCTGAATAATCCTCAGCTTAACATACCCATTCTACCTTACATCTCATAATAAATACGAATTCCATCACGCCAAGGCGCAACTGTCATGTCGCCAACACCGACTCACTACCAACATAAAATGGCAACATTTAAATTTGTCACTTGCCGCGTAAAAGCATATGAAAAATTTTTTGGCAATTGCCAATTGGGCGTCGCTCTGGTCAACCGGTTTCTGTTTGAACACTGACTGGTCAACAAGTGGTCACATATTGGTCACTGGTTAGGGTCTCCCATCCTTAATTCGGCAGTGTACAACAATGCAGCATTCAGTAGACAAACAGTCGTCGGATGTGGGGTCACTGGTTGACAACTGACCGCTAGCTAGTCGTTCAACGCCAACAAAACCCGGGAAATTCGAATTTTTGTTCGGAACGAATTTGCTCGCATCTTTTCTTCCGCCAGCTGTCGGCGCTGGCAGATGAGAGGTAGAGAGTGCCAAGCGGAGTTGGAGAGTGGGCGAAGGTGAGCGTTGATCTGGGGTGATAACAGGTTTGGAGGACTGGTAGGTAAATAGGGAGGCCTAAAAACGGTTGATTGTCTTCAGTTAGTAAAGTCTTCGACTTCTGATCCCAGCACCAGGATTACGAGCATGCTTTCGATGCATGTTCCCGTTGTAATTCATCGTGGTAGCTTAAAACGAGGCTTTTGGAAACGTTTGGAGGCTCAGATCTATTTGGAGAAAGTGAACGGGAAAGCGTGCAAAGATTCACGAAGTGAACGATAGAATGCATGTTCAGTTGAAATATCTAAGAGAATAAAGAAGTAAAAGTGAGAGAATCTTAGATGAAATAAGAGGAGCAAAAAAAAAAAACTGAAGACAGAAACAATAAAAAACGATAGGCGCGGAAGGTTGTGTGGAAAGCTTCAAGTTAATTGTAACTGAATGAGACAAAGATGTGTGGCATTAGCTGGGGGGGGGGGGGGGGGGGGGGGGNCTTAAAAATGAAAATGAGGGTGTTAGTTGCAGACAAAATAGAGTGCCGCTGTAGAGTTTATGATGAGGGAAGGAAACATAGACGTTAAGCCTTTATTTTCTCGAAGCTGCAGATGCTCATCGGGCCATTAGAGAAAATTATATAATAAAGGTGATTATGAAAATGAATCAAAGCTTTTCTCAGATGGTCGACAAAATTTTTATATTCAGTCAAAGGTAGAAAGGAATCATTTGATATAGGCAGAGTAACCTATGATCCTGCTAGATTCTGATTTGAAAGGGAACGATATTGAAGTGTTGTGCAAATTGCGAGTCCGTATCGCACAAAGATGGAGAGAGAGGAATGGGCTCCGAAGAGAGCCTTTAATTATTCTTTGAGAAGGAATTACTGATAGCAAAAATGATAGAAAGATGTTCGGATCAATAAAAATTAGGAGCAAATATGGTAACAGATACGAGCTCCGAGGTTGAGAAAAAAACATCATTAATAATACTGTTATAGGGAGTTGACTGTGAAACGCATTTTATGCAGAGTTAGGTCAACGAGACGACAATAAAGAATGAGCCTTGATTACGATTGGCGATAAGGGAACACCAATCAGTCTGGTCTGTGAGTAAATGAAATCCGCACAACGATTGCAACCAGCAAAGTTATGGAAATTGTTAGCTAAAAGGTTTATGGCATCAGATGCATCGTTAAATATCATCGACAGGACGATACACAACATGAAGACAGTGATCCACTCGTTCATCGATGTCATAAATACAGTGCTTCTCTAATCGCGTAAAGAGTTTTATAGTCCACGTCATTGTTTGTTTAACTGCTATTTATTACGGAGTGGATACAAAGCTTTGATAGAAACCATACCATTTCTTGCAAAGAGGTGACTCCAGGTTTTTTTAACACAATACAGACCGGAAGGCTAATGACGATGGCAAATATGAAAAATATTCTGTCATTTGCACATCTCTTTTTGAACGCATTTGATTGCCGCATGTCATTTTTCATAGAAATTTGCCAAAAGGCTCATTTCTTCCTCAATTGGATTTTTGCTTTGCGTATATACGTTAGCTTGAATCTGTGGTAAAGGAATTGCGATGCAAATAAAGGAATCTTTGGGCTTGTTAGATGGATTCAAGAGTGGAGCTTGTACAAAAATCGTTGACTTCAGACCACGGCTTCACTTTGGCTTCAGGTGGTTCGGTTAACACCCAAAGCATGTGACTGGATAATCTAGATACAAGGATGCATTGCTTGCTTGATTTATAGTATCTTCGGGGTGATGGCGAAAGATGACCGGATGAAGGGGCGGCATAATTTATCGTAGATGATGACATTCTCCATTACCCACCATAGTAAAAGTTAGGCATATTTCGCTAGATTTTTGTGGCAAAACACTTTCCAAAACAGCCATCTAAATATATAATAGCACTCATAAATGCTTTCTTGGGAATTGTCAATGCGGCATCATAATATGGCACTCATAAATCGTTACTGCAAAAAGGAAAAACGTCGTTAGTGTAGCGGAAGAAACGAGCACTGACTTATTTGTGAACTGCAGAAAATGCAGATTAGTCCCAGGCACTTAATGGAGCAAAGATTCGTTCACGAGGGCTGAGACCTCCATGTTATTGTTATCTTTTCTTCGTCGCTGTGGTAGGGCCTGAGAGGATAGTTTTCTTGCACAGTCTTTCCGAAACTCCTCTAAAAGCTCACCTACAAGTAAGGGTCACTGGTAAGGGGCAATGGGGGGGGGAGGGGAAGGGAGGGGAGGGGGGACAGTAGAGAGTGCGAACGTCATTCCTCAGCCATATGTTAAATGATTTATCAAATTAGCACTTTGGTGTTAAATTTTTCAGTCAAAAATGCATTCCATAAATGAGTTTAATTCTTTATATTAGTGTAATTTAATACGTATTAAGGTAAGATGTCAAACGCTGAAAAATACAACAAATTACTGAGAGGGAATTATCTATAATGAGAAATTCAATACCTCTATACCCCATTTGCCATTATTTGACAGTCTTTCCTGACGGTATAGCTACCAATTTGCTTATGGGCACTTTTCTCGTCCATACTCTTGCTGATGAACTCTTTAATCCTCGGCAACAAAATCATTCTCTCTGCTCTGCTTTCAAGTCCTCCACAAAACTTTTCTGCATATCTCTCAGATTTTGAATTCAATATTGCTTTTATGGGTTTTTTAATATTCTTTTTTTTTTTTGCAGAAAGGGGCATTTTTTGCGCTTCTCAATCTAGACATGGTCTTCATTGTTGATTCACGTTTCATAAAAATGCGCCCTAGCCGGTTAATTTGTTCATTTCTGACTGAATGATTTACATTTATCTCAAGAAATGAATTATGAATGAGGTTGCCTCATTTATGCATTTAATTTCGGAGAAGTGAGGAATAGTTTGTTCTGCACGATATCATTTAATATTTTTGGCGTCTCCCTTGTGGGTATTATTGGTGCAAGTGTACACGAGTTATTACTGATGTAATATGGGCATATCAGGTAATATACGCTAATAAAGATGTTAATTATGTCACTGTTTACACTCACTATGCATAGAAAGAAGCGGTATTTCCTGGCAATCTCCTATATACCTACCTGCGAATGAAAGAGGGCTTAGCGGGTAGGCAATTGAATGCGCTTCTGATTGTATTATGAGTAAATTTTCCAATGCTATTGAAAAAAGTCTAATTTCGCTTGGGAACATCATCGCACTGTGGGCAGAATTATGGGTTTTGCTGCAAAAATGCTATCTGATAGCTAAACATCCTGAAGTGATCATCATGCGATTGTGCAAAGGCAAATGGTATTTCGCTAGGATTGGATGCTTTATTGTTCAGAACGCTCGAATATCAGCGAGAGATATTGAGGATTTTCAATCTCTTGAATTTCCTAATTGGTTTATGCGTCGAATGAGAGAACTTTAGTACGGCTTATTGAAAATTACCAGATTATTTCCTATCGAATGTGGCGAATTTAGTACAACTATTATTTTCTACCATTTGAACTCCATGAATCAGATGATAAAAAAGCATCTTTGAAATGCGGAGAAAATTTCCACACAAAATGCGCAAAATTGGTCCAAAATCAGAGGAAATTGTTTCGGAAAGAAAACTTCGTTTTCCTAAATATTTTAATAGCAGAAGGAACCTTCAGCAATATATCAGTCATCTAAAGAATAATGATTTGAGTTTATTTGTCGATGGATAAAACGACCAATTACAAAATGCTCGGAGATTTCTTCTCGCAAGCTTTTGAAGAAGACAACGACCATCTGCTTGAGTTCACTATTTGAACAAACATCAGCTAAGCATGGTAGATGCTAGCAGTGAATCCATGATCGAGGTCACAACAATATTGAGAGATAAAATTCCCTAAACTCGAAACGGTATTCCATCATATTTGGCAGAACATAGAGCAGTTATCATTTTAACCTCTTTAAGTGCGTAAATGCCAGTTGCTTGCAAATGTGTAAATGTGAATTGTTTGAGGATGATCTTGAAACAAAACAGATCGTTTATATAATCCTCTTAATTACTTCCTGAAAATTCTGCGAATGATCAGCATTTCGGAAGTTGCATATCTCACATGAATGGCTCAAACAAATTTCCATCGAAAGTTTTTCTGAGATTTAATGACTCGATTTTGTTATCTTCTGATAACGGAACTTGTAAATTATGTGAAGACCGATTGTCGTATAGAATGGATTTTACAATGCTCAGAAATTTCTTCGAAGTCAATTGAAATAGCATGCAGCAAACATTATGACACAAGTTTCTTGAATACATCTGTAAGGCGAACTCGGTTTACCGCTCTCTCATTTTGGAATATTGCACTCAGATATTGTCGTTGCTTCAGACGTCAACAATGTTAGAAACTTTGAACAATACTGATCTATATGGCGTTTAATGAGTTGTTTCTTGGACTCCTCTAATCTCACTGTAAAACTCGTTCAAAAGATTCTCACCTTGAAACTGCGAATATAGTAGGGTGGAATTCGATATCGTTCGTCTAGGCTATAAAATGATGCGGTGCTTTTCTAATTTGATATCCGACAAGACCTTTTCGTTAACTGAAGATTAAGAGCCCAGAAATTTCGTATCAATTGGTGCGCAAAATATGATTACTATCTTTTACAGCATCCGGTTTAGAGTTATTCTTATTCTGAAATTATTTCCCTTAGAATATAGTAGTGATGCGTCTCAAAACGTTGCAGTTTTTAAGAGTTGCCTTAATTCATTCGATTAAAGAGTTTGGCATCTACTAGTTGGCATATGTACCCTCTTTCCTCTTTCCTCACTCCTTCCCCTTTCACTATTTTTTCTTTGCATCTTACATTCATCACTTTTTTGTGCTTTGTAGTGCCATAAATTTATTTACTGTTCTTTGCTTGTTTATTTCTTTTTACATTCAGGTAAGTACAGGTAATTCATATATTCATGCATGTGTACACTTTGTATTTTTTATAGGTGTCGTATTTACGTTCATCGCCATCGCCATATGTGGTTTTCTTGATTGTTGTAAATAAAGAGGATTCACTTCAAACTAAAGCGACAAGATGTAGTGTTTACTGACTATACCACTGGGAATAAAACGCGAATTTTTTTACGGATTTCTTGTCATGTATCGTTATGACCTTTTTGTCGAAACTGTTTTGTTATTTATTGGTGACTTATGAAATTAGTTGCTTAGATAAGTAAAGAATAAAAGCACACATCGCGGCAGCTGTTGTGATACCTTTGGGGTATTATTAGGCGGGACAGTGATCGCGTTTATATCTTCGAGAACTACACAAGTCGTAGCATTCGCAATTTTTGAAAGGGCATAAATGGCGTTACAACTCAATTCCTGAAGAGTAAATGTGAAATAGATGTTTACATACGTGTGTAATAATAGCTATTTCAGCTTGCAAAGTAATTTGTTTCCACAACTCTGCAACAAGTAAACGTTGTTGCCATTTTTGAAAACACCTGCAACTCTACCTCTATGATTCTATTTGTTCTTCTAGACATTCGAAATGTTTAGAGACTTTTATTCTTGCGCCACTAATAACGTCCAGAGATCACTGATGATTGCAGGAATCGCAAAGAATCAACTCAGGTGAACATGATGGATGATATCACTTAATAAGCGAATTCTTTGTGGCGAATATTGAGAGGATCATAGATTGCGAATCATCACTTGTTTTATAACCTTGAGCGATATTTCACTTGTCAGGGTATAGTTGAGATCTTTTTTCTTTCGCAAAAAATATTATTTTCCTTTTAATACGTCTAATTAGCAATGCTTATTGAGCGATTGCCTTTGTTCGATGAATTCGAGAATAACTATCCGCTCATAATTTATTGAAACTTAAAGAATACTCATAAATTGCTAGGATTACCCGTATATTTCGACAGTGCTGAAATTGTTGCTTTCCACTGCAAACTCGTCGCATCGTTCACCGCATTCAATCCTTACTTTGCATTTCGTGATTCATTCTCCTCCCCCAAATGGATAAGGAATTGCTAAGAAAGAACGAAAACTTCCAGGCATTTTTCGGATCCGATGCGGCATGGTAAAAGAACCTCAGAGTATTCTGGCAGCACAGTTCCAATTGTGTTCCCATTAGCGGTAACACCTTCGAAATAAATGCTTAGCTAATGTAATGCTCCCATCTAACTTATAGCTATGGATGCATTCTATTCACGGGCATGTTG
>JAARMF010003979.1:0-10058 GCA_022844705.1 Toxascaris leonina
AAGGCTCTTGTTTCAAAACCGATTGTTCCATATTTTTTGGTCCCCTCTTGAAACGACATTTCATGTGCATCTGCTCCTTTATTCCCCCTCGTTCCGCATCCCGAGGAAACTAAGTAATATCCGGCACTTCCGCCAAAGGAAGGCTAGTTGGCTGTCGCTAATGTGGGCATGTTTGTAGACATGAAATAACCGTTGGTTGCTATAGAGTGGTAGCTGATATTAAGCGTTTATATGTATTTCGGAGCTTGATGGTGGATCAATGTGGGACTTTTTTCAGGGATNNNAGCTGGATAACCTTTTGTTGGACAAGGATGGCTATGTGAAATTGGCAGATTTCGGTTTGTGTAAGGAAGGCATGGGACCTAATGACCGTACGTCGACTTTCTGCGGCACCCCTGAGTTCCTCGCACCAGAGGTTAGTCCCTCAGATTTTCAGTTCGTTTGCTGTCTGATCGCTGTCCTTTCCTTGTCACATTTGATTGATTTGTAGCATTATGTCTGTGAAGATATCCCTAAATTCTTTGCACTAAAGGTTTAACACAGCGGT
Organism: Toxascaris leonina; assembly: GCA_022844705.1. NCBI lineage: Eukaryota > Metazoa > Nematoda > Chromadorea > Rhabditida > Ascarididae > Toxascaris > Toxascaris leonina. The sequence continues at coordinate 548 of JAARMF010003979.1, forward strand.
GTNGAGGTTTAACACAGCGGTGTGTGCTCGTGATTGAAAGCAAAATTGTTTTATAAATAAAGAAGCGGAGGGGATGTGTCTTCGAAGTATAGGAAAGGTTACTTAGCCCTCATCGAACTTGTTTGGATATTAGTTTATATATTTTATATGGTTTCTGGGCTATTTGTCGTGCAGTTTCTGGCCAGAGGCTGAAGAAATGAGATTAATAAATATGGTTGAAATTTCAGGTATTAACAGAGAACAGCTATACGCGAGCGATTGACTGGTGGGGACTTGGAGTACTCATTTTTGAGATGCTTGTTGGTGAGGTGAGTGTTTTGAGTTTGATGTGTTGTGCTTCTTTTTATGAGCGATCTGCAATGTCACATAAGGAAGTATATTGTGATGATGGTGGCTGTAAGTTTGAGAGTGGCAGGAACACGGCGATGTTCATTTTCCCTCAGTTATTGTATTTGTCGTCGATAGGAGGATGAAAGAGTCTTGCGTAAGATTGCTGCTTTTGTTACTGCAGCTTGAATGAGCGATGCTATTGCTTCTCCAGGTGGAGTCGTTATCACCGGAGTGGCTCCGACTTTTTTTGTCTATTCCTTCTTTTAGCCCATTTTTATGAGGATGGCACTGCTGTATTCTCTTGTGTCATTGAATCCATAAATGATGGCATCTGATTCGATGGGTATATATGAGTTAAAGTTTATTTAGGATATTTTAGAAACATTAATTCTTATCGGATTTTCAGCCGCCATTCTCCGGTGACGATGAGGAGGAAATCTTCGATTCGATAGTGAATGATGATGTGCGCTATCCTCGATTCCTCTCCATTGAGAGCATATCCATTATGAGACGGGTGTGTGATTTCTTAACGAATGGGTCCTTCTTTGGTGCGGTGCTGAATTCCCGATTGTTATGAGTGGATGACACAGAGATGCCATCTTGCCATAGACTCATTTTAACTTTAAAGAGACAATCTTTTCTTGTTATTGTCATCCGAGCTTCTTTAATTATTCGTTGTGAAGAACAGGAGGAGGACGGAGAAGGGAAGGGCTCTTACTACACTCATCGATAGGCGTTTAGGAAAAGAAGTGTCTTTTGAAATATCGTCGCTGTTCATATTAACTTTAATTGCGAACAACATTGCTTCTAGGCCTTCGCGAGGGTTTATGACTTCAGCGGAAGCTTTCCTGAAAATTTGTTTCATATATATATAAATGCTAGATGTAGGCGGACATTGATGAATATCTAGTCTGTTTCGCAGTGAGATATAAGCACAATTGGCCGAGCACGTTTTCATTAAAAATTGACGTGGATGTTGGGCTCAGCTGCTAGCTTTATAGCTAGCTGCACTTTTTACACATTGCGTTATATTGACAGATAGTTGCGCATCAATCTGACGATTGCAGTGTTGTGGCATAAGAGTTGAGAGGGAATGCACATCACGAAAACTCGATTCCGCTCACATTGTTCTCTTTTCTTTTTTTACGATCCCTTTCGTTTTAGATAAAGCAACCGAATTCGCTTCTGATAATTCAGATGCGATGCTCATAGCTGATCATAATATATCCAGTGATGATTTCTATTTCAATGTTTGTTTCCTGGGGGATCGCAATCTCAAGATAAATAAGCAACCCTGATGGAAAACAAAAGATGACGGGCCAGTAAAAATTGCCGCGATAGCTCAGTCGTAGAGCAGTCGCTCGGAAAGCGACATGTCACGGGTTCGTCGCCGTCTGTGGGTAGAGTTTTTCGTTGGTCATAATTTCATTGAGGTAATTATTTATTTGCAATGCAAATAGTGCAAGATTGCAAGATGTGATAAGGGTGATTTATTTCAGCTGATGAGGAAGAATCCTGAGAAACGTTTAGGAGCAGGTGAGAACGATGCCGCCGATGTGAAACAACAACGATTCTTTAAGGTTATTATTGCTTTTGCATTGTTTCTATTGCATTGCAAATATCTTTACCCTCTTCAACTCGTTTTGGGAGGTTTGAAAAAGTTGCGTGGCTGTTTTGAAAGGAGCCGCAGGGGGGGGGGGGGGGTTAATTTATAACCATTCTTAGGCAGGATTTCCGAGAATGGTTTAGTGATGGTATACTCTAGGTGCATGATGGTAATTTGTAACGATGACGTCACTTTTTTTAACGGCAATTCGTGCATAGCGATGGGTCATAAATTGCGATGAAAAGCGGCCAATACAGCATGCGATCATTAAAAATTGATGTGGGTGTTGCTGCTCAGCTGGCAGCTTTATGGGCTGCTTGTGCTCTTTATGCATCGCTTTAGATTGATGAAAGGATGTTGAGGGAACTTCTTGCAGGATACGAAAGAGGGACTCACACCGTTACGAATGAAACTGATCTACCCTTACTCTGCACTTCCACTTCCATCTCACTCTCCCCTCTCTGCCATTCCCCTCCACCCCCCCCCCCCCTCATTGTCTTTCAACCCAGATTGTTTGGTGTAATTTTTTTGTCATTTCCGAAAGACTTCGCTTGCGAGAAAGTTGTAAATTTGACCGAGTTGTTTAAATACGCATGCATATCTTGCATTCCTTGTCGAGAGTTTCTTCTGTTGTCCTCTTCTTCTTCTCTTCTTGTCTCCTTAAGGAAGGGAAATTCTTTTTGATTTTTTTTTTTTTTATTGAGCTCATCTAATATTTATTATTCATGCAGGTTGAGAATTACTACCAAAATAGAAGTGTGAAAATTCTGTTAAATGAGTTCAATTCTTTGCTTTCAGCATATAAACTGGGAATGGGAGAAGCTACTGAACAAGGAGTTAAGGCCAAAGTTCGTCCCACAAATCGTAAGTTTGTTGTTGAATCAAATTTCAGTTACCAATTGTAAATACTCATGTGGCATCCACTTCTCGTTGGTCCCCTTCTCGTGCGTGGGAGTTGCATTTCGATTTTGAAGTCTTTACTTAAAAGACGAGCTGATGTTGTTGGTGACGAATGCGAATGCGCATTGGATTTAGCATCAGCGTTGTTCCTTTCGAGAGTTATGTCGGTCATCTACAAGCCCTCAAATGCCACGGTGAAATTTGGCAGCAGCAATTTAGATGACCGTGTTTCAGTTTCATTACTCACTTCTCTCGGACCTTGCAGCTTCCGAAGAAGGGTGCGGTGAAAAGGAAGAGATTTATTGAAGCCTGATTTTTAGAGATCTCATTTATGCATTCTCCTGATCGAGCTCGAGCTAAGAAATTGTGAGCTGTTTAATTATTGTTGTTTTTCTTTTTGAATGTTTATGTGAGAAGTAATGTTTGTGGCCTTGCGGAGCTGCAAGGAAAAATATTTTCCTCGCAGTTACCTAGCATGTTTTTTATCGTTGTCTTTTTTTCTTTGGTAATTGTCGACAGGTGTCGTTTTCGGTAGCTGATTACCCCGTCCCATGGTCAGTTGCCTTAGAATGTCTTTCTGTAACTGTCGGATATCCTCGTCTCACTGAATTATGCTAGCCAGATCTATAAACCCGGGGTCTTTATTTAACGGTGTACGGTAATTTTTGAAATTCTAGGCTAATGTATTGCATTAATAGTTTTATNGGATATATTGCATTAATAGTTTTTATATGATTGTAGAAAAATGCGGAAGATGTGAGCAATTTCGATGAAGAATTTACAAAGGAGACACCACGATTCTCTTCAGCAAAAGATAAGCGTCCAATCACGGAGGCCGATCAACAACTCTTCAGAGATTTCGATTTTACGGCTATCGTTGATTGATGATTGCTTGCATAGTGACGAGAAGCAGGCTGGTCATGTGCGGTTCATTTCTTCACTCCTATTCCAGTGTCAATTCATTTGTCGATCTGTGGGATATTTCCTCCTCTTTGCCCCCTCCCCCATCCCCATTCATCCGTACCAGTCTTCCAGTTAGACTGTCTAATATCTGAATTTAGTGATGAGTATAGTTGAAGGCGTTTAAAGAGTTTTTAATATTGTCTTTCAGAAATATTGGTGAGTGGTATAGATGTTTTTTAGCATTATTGTGATTGGCCTGCTGCAGTATATGCTTTCAGGATGTTTTTTTTTTTTTTCCGTTTGCTTTGATCTGCCCCGATTGTTGTTTATAATTGCACGCTCAAATTTTTGTTTCGTATCCATAGTCTATATGTTCATGTTCTCTTTCTCTTTTTGCCCATTGTTAATTAGTGGTTTATTTGAAGGGGAACGATTTTTTTTGGTGGCGGAGGGGGGGGGGGGGGGGGGGGGGGGGGGGAAGGGNACTGGAAGTGCTACAAAGTCGTTTTTGTACTTTTATTCTCGTTCAGAAGGGACTTGTAAATTTCAAATACTGTTGTCTTCGAAAGATATGATGGCGAGTTGAGGCTGGAAATAGTGGTGGTAAACTGCGAGAAATCATATTTTTGGGATGATTACAGATGAAGGGGTTGTCGAATCCATTATCTCAGATATTAGGTCGCATGGACGAAGTTTCCTCTGAAGGGAGCTGGTAATACGAATAGAGATGACTTTGATTCTAAGGCAGTAATTACCTTATTTCTATGCGACATTGACTGAGGTTCACTCGCCATCTCTACAGTCATTTTATTTGGTGTTCAGTAGTAGGGTGTGCTTGTTGTATACGTCTTTAGAAAGTGTAGAGTGCCGTATTCGACATTGTTGATGTGTATCATGACGTCTGATATTTCCTCGTTTTCTATTGCCTGCTTTCAGTTTAGAGCCTTTTCACTCCTTATATAGAGTGTTGTTAAAGGTGACCGAAACTTAGGGGAACGGCATGTTTGAAGGCATCTAAATTAGAGCCAACCAAGGACGTATCGTTGTCGTCATTCGCTGATTATCTCTGATTATTATTACAGATTGTGCGCTCATAGGCAGTGGAAGGGCAAAGACATAAAGATATTATGTTTGCTTATGCAGTTATTTGGGCTGACGAAGGCGGTTGTGGTTCTGATTTAAGGTCGATTTAAGAAAAGGGGGGGGGGCTTTTTGTGCTAAAATGGTCAGGCCAGTTGCGGTATTAAAATTTCCGGTCATATTCATCCCCACTATGGAATGCGTGCCTCCGCGCTGGTCGTTCAGACCTCAACGATGACCGATCAAAGCTAAGTAAAAATCGATCGGTCTATGAGTTCCGTTTAGCCAGACGATGCTTCAGGATTAGAAATAATTTTTGTAGGGAATTGCACTTAGTGAATAAGGGAGGAAATTGTGTTAGAGGATGTGTTGAAGTCTCAAATGATGTGAAGATTACCGCAAACGTGTGGAAATGCTCNAGATGTGCTGAAATGTAGAAAATTACCGCAAACGTGTGGAAATGCTCTCTGCTTTGTTTATTTGATATCGCCTTAAAGCGTAATGCATTCTTATGAACGGTTAATCATCGCTCATTGTATTAAATTGACACTATTCGTTTTGTGTTTATTCGCAATGTTTGATATTAATTTGGATGTTATTTTTGATTTTTCTTTTTCTTTTTTTTTTAAAGCGATATTTTCTTTATTGTCGATGATTGATTCTGCTTTCATATTTCTTTCTTTTCTTTTCTTTTTTTCTTNGATTTCTTTCTTTTCTTTTCTTCTTTTTCTTTCGTTTCATAGTCGAATACAAGAATGACCGCACTAAAATTTTTTTTATATATAATTGGGTTTCGATCTCTTTTCTTATCTTCTATCGTATATTAATGGCTTGTTTGTTTAGGTAATTGATGGTGTAATTCGAGTGAATTTGAAGCTAAATAATGAGTTGGAGGTAAGAATTGTGAAGATATGTTTGAAGGAGAATATGCAGATGGCTTTATGAGCGCATCTTGAGTCGAATGTCTGTGAATATTCTTTTGTCGATGACGATGACGATCTACGTTCTGTCGAATATATGTCGTAGAATTTTAGATTGCAGGATGCAAATAATCGAGAGACTGGGAAATATGTTATCCATAGTGGCAGCCAGATTTGTAGAGACTGAAATCTCGACTGATTGTTCCTCCTCCGTTTATTTTGTTCCTGCTTGGCTCATCGTCTCTCCTCTTCTCTTCCGTTGCTATCGATTATTAAGCGGTCATTCTTGACTGTTATCAATATCTGTGGCATTGCTTATAATTGGTAGTGCTTATTTCTGGACAATATTTTAAGTAATTTATGTGATTTTTATTTAAAATTTGTAACGCCGTTGGAAGTGCTCTTTACAAGAGTGCTGCATTCAGCGAACAATCTCTATGCAAGCTATTATGCTAAGACGAGTGTGTCTTTTAGATTTAACTACTTATAGATTGTATAGTGTCTCGTTTTTTTGTTTGATGGTATGCAGCTGTGTGATTCTTTCGTTATTATTTTCTTTGCTCTTTGATAAGTGAATAGAGCAATGTTATGTAAGAGGTAGTGTGTGTTAAGTAATAATATGATGTGCTATAATTATATAAGAATGATGGGATTTTTGAGGTTAATTCGAGAGATATAGGTGTGTTATTTGAGTGAAAGAGTGGAAATGCTGATTTGAAGGTAGAGGAGATGTAGTCTTGAATTCTTATCCTTGCCATCATTCTCCTCTTCCATCTATTCCTCTCTCCCGTTCCTCCATCCCTCTTTCGATGTTTTCCTTTCGTAAAGGTTTCTTTTTTTGTGCTAGATGAAATTGTTCGGTTCATGATGTGCCTATTCTAGAGTAGTGCTGAAATTAGAGTGAATTGTTTCTAATGTAAGCTGAATTAATTGGCGTCGTTGATCGCAACATTGATTTCATTGAGATTTGCCATTAGCGTTGCGTTATTTACACCGAACTCATTTCCTCTTTAATTAGTTTATTTGATATGTTCGATTGTGCACTCTCAATAAATTTTTATTGTCATCGATGTAACACTACAAAAATATGCGATATGTTCTGAATCAGAAAAGTCGTATCTCGTATGATCCGATTCGACGGCCGATACATATAAGCACTTACTGAGTTATGATCGCATTGCTATATCATGGTATAAGGTAGGAAATGAATTTACAGGTATTTAGGGAAGCTGTGGATTATATGCTTCATTTATAATCGGCCACGACTGAAACAGAGATCTCGCTTAGAGTATGAGCAATTGGATCGCCAGATTTCAATGGATTGGAGTTGATCGCTGAACTCAGGTTTTTTAGCCAAGGATGGGTGGTTAATTTTGCTTGATGTTGCTGAAGGCGAAGATATCTATGGCAATCACATCGTCTTCTTGAGATCATCAGTTGTTGAGCCTGGTTCAGTTGTTTATCTGCTAGTTGTAGAGTCGCATTTTGCTTCTTTAAGGACTTAACTAGTGATGCAGGTAATGGTGGACTGCAGTTGGTAAGGTATCACTTCCTCATTGAACATCACAAGCAATTGTAGGTAGCACAACCGATATCTAACTGTACAGGTTTTTTGCAAAAGAATCTGGCCGCTTATATGAAATAACGGCTGATATGGAGTACGTGCAATTGCTTTTACCTGTTCATAATTGTGTAATCTCTTTCGATGTTAGCTGACCAACATTTATTACGATATAGGAAGTCAAGCTGTGATTTCCCTGGCCATAGTTTCAGTAATTCTCAAATTTCTATGGACAAATGGCCATGTATTGAAAGACGGAAACAGTCATTCTTAGCATAATTTATTTATGGATTGAATAGAAATAAAGAACTGAAATAAAGGTTTGGCATCTATCATCGAGATAGATACCACTCAAAGAAGCGTTATGAACATATTAGCATATCACTTCAGTGGAGACCGTATTTGAGTTCAATCATTTTGCGTATATCATTATCACAATTTTGTCGTTTCGATCTATTCGGATTCGTTCTTCAGTCTACGAGGTTTTTCCATCTAATTTTCTTTCAGATGTCCGACATTGATGAAGAGAATCCACCGTTGCAGCGGAAATATTTATTTGGTGTGAGTCTTCGAATCTCTTGTTACATATAATTGATGTTACAAGAAAATATTTGGAAAAATATTTTTTATGCCCTAAGGGCATTCATTAATTGCACATTCGGGCTCCGATTATAGCCGGAGCGTTTTAAATTTTCACAAAAAATGAGGGAACCTATCTAATGGTTGATTCGTGTAGTGGATCAGCGATTCTGTTTCAGTTGTTCAAGGATCCAGATCCTGGTTTCCCAACAACGGTGATTTCAGTGGTCGCTAATTTTATTCTCTCGAATATGTTAGTCTTCGGAATAACAGGCAATTGGCGTGCAGGATTGTGGGTTGATTCATTTGTTATTTACTCTTTTCTTTGAAAAATCTTTGAAAATTCGTTTAAAAAATCACTGAGACAAAAAGTTGAAGCTGATTATATGTGAAAAAAAAAATAATAATAATTTGTGTATTTAAATAGAAAATCCTCCTAAGATATCCGTGAAATATATCGAAATTCATTGATTTTCTCTGAAATGATCTAAAATAATAAATTAATTATTGCTTAGTAGGAAATAAGCATTTAGCGCTCTAGCTTCCTGGCGTGCTTTCCCACTTTTGCGAGTCATGCTTGTCTTTTGATAATGTGTATGATAATGATGAGAGGTATGGCTATCGGTCATTGGAAATGTTGTTATCTTTGAGTAACTGCGAAAGCGGTTGGGGGTTCTATGCAGTCGGCAGTCGTTTGTGGTAGGGGAAAGGGGGGGGGGGGGGGGGGGGGGGGGGTCTTAGCATGAGCCCCCCTCTTATGCGCAATTCACTGGTTCGTCTGAAAAAGCGGTGGATANATGTGCAATTGATGACTTTTCCTTGCTGTATTTAGCTTGTCGGGTATGCTAACGATTCCAATTTCTTCGTATTTATGTGTGAAGGATGCAGAGGCAGATTTCGAACGATGGAAGGAAATGAAAGCGTTGAAGCTGCGTGGCGTACCGGATCGTTTCCTTCCGAAACGATCAAAATTCGATTGGAGTGATTACGAAAGTCATATGAGAAGCACATCACAATCATAACGATTGTGAAGAAATAAATTCCGCCTTATTAGTCAGCATTTTGCTCTTTGTTGTGTCCTAGTAAGATATATCAATATTGGGATATGTTGTGATAATGCGATTGCGGTATATTACTTGAGATGCAATGTTATAAATATTTTCATTTAAATATGGATTTTTCATTTTTCCATAAAAATTCCATGAAAATTTCAACCAATCTAGCTGGCCAACAATGCCAACGAATAGATTAGGCCCAGTGACTTCTAATCTTAGGTTTATTAATCGAGGTCAATTTTAAAGAAACTTATCGTATATCAAAGCTTTAAAAAAATTTATAATCTTCTATTATTTATGCAATAGATATTAAGGTATATATTAAGGTGTACTGCTATTGAGGGATGAAGATTTAAGTAGGATCTAAATCGGAGAGAAACTTTCAGAAGTCACAATCGTAGCCAATAAAAAATCGAACGAATTTGTTAGGCTTGTGTTCGGTTACTGATCCTATGGAGTCACTTCTATACGTAGGCTTTTCCATTTCTGAGAGAACACAGTTTAGAGAGCATTCCAACTTTTTGCAGTAGCAGTTATTCAGGCTAATATGCAAATTAGGTTACGATTTCTTTGACTC
>JAARMF010003980.1:1232-16210 GCA_022844705.1 Toxascaris leonina
CCCCCCCCCCTCCTCCTCCCTTTTGGTAGGTCTCTAAGCTTCATAACTAAAAAACGATAAGATACATTAGGGAAGCTCATAGAATTCCCGCCCTCTACATTGCGATGTATTAAATTTAAATATGCATAATTTTATGCGTTGTATCCATGCCCGCAAGTTCCAACGATAGTTGAACTGAATATTTTCCTTCGCGATCGACCAATTGTGCAAATACTCGATGAAAGCTTGCGGGTTTCCTCTAGGCCTGTGGGTAAAAACCAGTTTCCTGAATGTAGAGCAAAATTTTGGTCGGTGAAATTTTTGGCTTCTTATAGCAAATCGAAGTGATCTGCACCTCTGTTATGAGTAGTTAGTTGGCTAAACGCTTTTGCAACATGAAAATACTGGACGGAGAGATATATGTATACACCTATAGACCCTATGTGCACTTTTTATAGATGAAAGCAGCCCATTAGTAGTGGGTTATATGTTCATTCATGCATATCTCAAAACCGATCTCAATAAAGAGTAATACTAACCATCCAATAGCTTTATGGGCACATTTGTTCGAAAATTTCCCATAAGAAATCTCTCCTAATGAAGCTGGAAATTCTTCGGGATGTTTTCCGAGAAAACGTTTTTTTCTCTGCTGCATTTTATGTCGTTCGTGTTATAGCCATGCGGCCACACTCATTGTTCACAGTTCAATCAATACGCAAAAGAAGTACACAAATCCTTCAATTCAAATATTCAAGCAGAGTATATTTGATGTAATAATCCGCTAATAGCATTTCTTATAATGTAATGCTCTCCACTTATAAAGTTATATTTCTTCAGTGGACAATTTAGTTTTATACGTCGTTCATTAAAACGCAACGAATAACACAACGAGAATTATGTGAGAGAAGCTAATAGAAGAAGCGCTTTTACGATCCTCTCGCTTGATGAAAAGGGCTTCACATCGAACGGAATAAATATCTAGCGAAAGGCTTCCATATTTTAATTATTCTAACTGCCGTAAGTCATTCGGTATGACTCTGACGAGTGAAAATTCGATTGATAGTGTTAAATGCGCACAAATATTTTCGCATATTTAAAGATCTATTTATTATTTCTTTCAAAATCACCATATGTAATGCCTAGCTTTATTGCTTCTCAAGTGAAAACCACTGAATAGGTAAACACATCCATGCGTATATAAATATGGGCAGGCATAACGCGTTACCATGGTTGACGTTTAAATGCAATTCGAAATATGCGAAATAGCATAAAAGTTATAGATAGGAGAGTAAGCGATAAGTTCCGGTTACGTAAGAAATGAGTCGCTTGAGTGGGGATCTTTGTTGTGACGATCATATATCGAATATGCAGTTGATATCAAACATTTCAACGTAATCTATTCTATATAAATATGTGCGATATTCACTGTATCATCGTTATTTGATTCATAATTGAGGATANTTCAATCATTTCAGCGGCAATCTATTCTATATAAATATATGCGATATTCATTGTATCACCGTTATTTGATTCATAATTGAGGATAGTGTTTAAGCGATTCTATGACGTTTGAACAATGGGCATTATTTGCAACTTGAATTTGCTTTGCTTTTATCTTTTGTTGAATCGGAAATGTTTCATTGCATTCAGTTCGTTGCTTTATTGCCACAGTGGAGAAATATAGCATCGAAAGCTATAAGAGTAATTAATCGACATCTTCACATGCATTCAAGAATATATGAAAAATAAGTTCTGCGCCAAAACTTGTAGGGCCATTTCATTCGTTTGGAAATATTCCAAATAACTCCGTTACCCTTATCTCTGAAGAGTGGAGTTGCATCTTACGTCTATCTAGCAATTGCATCTTAGTCCAAGTGCAAGTTGAAGCTCGTAATCTATAACGATATCACGTGGGTTTTAAGAATGCACAATTGTGTTGCATTATTCAATATGCATTAATCATATTGGCAAATTTTTTTTTTCACTGGTGGCAGTCGACTGCCGCTTCTTCCACTGTTTCCGCCGACATTAAGCTGAATTTAGCTGAAATACTTTCAAGAGTAATTCACCTACTTCGTTCATCGTTATCACAAATTTATTCGAATTTTCACTTTTGTACAATTAAAAATATCTTCACATAGAAATCGTTGATATAATATATGTAAAACGATATCGTCCATTATCATAGTAATTCGAAACGTTTTGCATCATTCAAATTTCACTGCCTATCGCCTCAACGGAATAACGACTATATTTAAGCATCTTTTGGTACAGCGGTGTGGTTGTAGGCAAGAATTATGCTGCTCAGCGGGGTGCGTTACATTGCACGTCGGGCATGTTCGTTACCGCCGAATCGTTTAATCATCTCTGAGGAAGTACGTGCAGCACTTGATGGGGGTCATGGTGTGGTCGCACTTGAAAGTACCGTCATTACACACGGTCTTCCAAGGCCACAAAACTTTGAGTACGTTTATATTTTTCTCATTGTTTAAAATGTGTACTGTTAGTAAAAAAAAAAAAAGGAGCGAAATGTGATTTAAGGATACATTTATGAATGATGGCCACTTTAGCACCGCTTGATTTGAACTTATTTTGGGAACTTCAATCACCTGCTAGGTAATATCCTGTAGAGGTAATGATGTGCAATTGGGAACGCAATGTTTTGAGGTAGTGAACTACATCGTTTGCTCGCCTATTTACGTATTACTTCACTCTTTGTATAAGCCGNGTCAATTACTTGCTAGGTAATATCCTGTAGAGGTAATGATGTGCAATTGGGAACGTAATGTTTTGAGGTAGTGAACTAGATCGTTTCCTCGCCTATTTACATATTACTTCACTCTTTGTATAAGCCGAAGTTATCATGAAATCTTCCGTCTCTCCACTCGCAGTTAATACATTCACTTTTGCTACCACCTTCTCCCACTCTTGGTGTGAGGCCTTCAAGCATACCTGACCCTTATGATCATTCTTTGAGTGATGTTGCAATTAAGTAATTTTACTTTGAATAGCGCAAAATGATATCAGCAATACAATCGTCATGTGCATAGTTTTTATCACATATATTTGCACCACTATCGAAAGTTTGAGTCGTTGACTCGAGATTAATGAGGCGTAACAAGAAGATTTGCGCGGGGCTCTACCTTCCGGCTTACTAGTCACTCGTGATTGAACTAAACGGCAAGTGAGTTGCGGAGAAACAGAGAAAAGAAACACACCATTATGGAATACGGAATCTTCCACAACGCATATATTAACTTCAAAGTTGTTCACAAGTGCATATTTTTATGAGCGGAAATATTATTTTGAGACGATGCACTCTCTTTGCATTGTATTTGAGATGAAAATAGTTAAAATGGAATTTTGAAGGGATTCTTTCTAACAAAAGAAAATTAAATAAATATTATTTGTTGAAAGCATTTTTTTTTTTGGTGATATGTTTAATTGAGAGCAGATTGGCGAAGAATCTACAGAAGATCGTTCGATCACATGGTGCGACACCCGCAACGATCGCTCTTCTGGATGGCAAAGTGCATATAGGCTTAAACGAGGAACAATTGAATCGACTCGCAAATGACTTTGATTCTATTAAAGTGTCGAGGAGAGATATCCCATATGCATTGGTTAATGTACGATGCTTTTATTCTCATTTCATATACACAGCAAATCTGACTCTAAATATAGGTAGCTAAATCACTTGATCACTTGATTGTGATCAAGTGATCAAGTGATTTAACTACCTCTATTTAAGTGATTAGGTAGGTAAACAAATATAGGTAGCTAAATAGAAACGAAAATTGTTCGTATAGATGTCGAAGTGAATCTCTTACGAAGAAATAAGTGCACCAATAGAAAATATTCTTTGCTACAGCGGATCAATTTTTGAGAAATGTTGAAAATATGGTGAGGATTTTCAAATTGCAATAATTTCTTTAAAACGGAATTGTGGAATAAGGGTAATATTGTTGCATAGATGCATAGCTTTCATGATTACTATCTCATCTTACTCTCATTGATTTATTGTAATTATCAGTATTGAACCATTTTAAACTTTATTTAATGACGTTGAAATTCACCGCTGACATTAGTATATCAGTTTGAAAATCGAACAATCTCAGCATTTTCAATGATTTCGACAAAGTTTCTCTTCTCGCCTAGCGAAATTTCATAGGTCATCGAACGATTCACTGAATTTGAGAGCATCATGATGGATATTAATTATTCTCTGCAGTGATGGCAATATTATTCGCATCAAAATCACCAGCTAAAAATTTTTTCCCAGTTGAAGCCATTGATTTAAGCAGAAAGTTTCAAAATGCTCTAAGCATACAAGATTAGTGTCATTAAGCAACTAATTTACCAATCTGAGAAACGCAGATGATTCACGCAGAATCTCATTTCAGAGTATGTTTGAATCTCAGAAATTTGTGATTCTATGATGAGATGCTTTACAAAGACCACTATAAGTTGATAACTTACAGAAGTTAATTGGTGGTACGACAGTTGCGGCAACAATGTATCTAGCTGATGCGGTGGGTATCCGTGTATTCGCGACAGGTGGTCTTGGTGGTGTACATCGGGGAGTCAATGAAAGTTTGTTGCTTCTTTGATTTACTATTTTTCCGCGATTTTCTCATATGTATGCCTCAAGTAATCATCATTTCTCTCTTAGGTACATGGTTATTAATGATTCAAATTTTAAAGCATTTTATCGTGTACACATTTAAAAGTTATTTTGATTGAAAAACAGATCTATTCGAAATAACCTACTGGATTATACAATTTGGGTTTCGATGTAAGCAGTGTTCGCCATTCAACAACGGACTCTGTTTTGTTTTGTAATAGAATATATTGTAAGTTATTTTACTAGCACTCGACTAGAGCCTTTTTACATCATTTTTCCCTTCTCCTCTCTTCACATTTATCCAACCATTTGACGATTATTTGCAATCATTCGTTCTCGACAGAATCAAAGCAATGCTTGCAACCAGAAATTAATTCCTATATAAAGCATCGCATGCGATCCACATATATTTTCTCAGTAACTTGAATTCAGACCAACATTTCGTCAATAGCAGATCAATCTTGGCTCAATGATGATCATATTTAGATAACTGTTCTGCCGCAATTTGAACTAATTATCTGCGCTATCCAGGGTTTTGTTTTTAGCGTTCGACGTTAGTGCCGATTTGTTGGAGTTGGCTAGCACTCCGGTAGCGGTCGTATGTGCTGGTGTTAAGTCAATCTTGGATATCCAGAAAACTCTGGAATATTTGGTAATGTCCAGCCGTTGTCGTCATTTTTTCCTTTATTTATTTCTTTTTGGAGCTTCGAGAGTTTTTGGAAGCCTTTATAATAATCAGCCTTGGGCATGACTTGCCAAGTAGTTGCTGATGAGCATAACTGTGGTGATATTTCCGGCTGCTGTTTTTTGAATAACGAATTATACAGTTGTAGAAATTTAGTTCTAAAAAGGTGAAATTTATTTGAGAATTTAGCATATGGCACACTAGAAAAGTGGATTCGTGGATATTAGGCACATTGCCATATTGAATATGGCAATATTAGTGACGAATCAAGCGCTTTGACTCGAATAAAAAATTTTCGGTTCTGCGGAAATCCATCACAAAAAATGCTTTATTTTACCCATGAATGCTGAAAATATTTTTTTTTGAGAAGAAATTTTGATCAAGTTTTAAAATTTTTTTCAAGTTTCTTCCCTTCAGTCGCTATAGCCATTACCGCTTTCAGTCGCTTTAGTCCGTTCTCCATAAGCGAATTCTTGATGTACTAATGTTGGTGTCAATCAGCATATAAGAAAGGCTCTAGTGAAGCATGTTGCTTTACTTTCTATACCGTTTATTGGTTCATCATTCAATTCTCTTTAGATTGCGTTCCTTATTCATCCACTTTCTCTATGCAAATATTTTCTTTTCAGGAGACGAATAGTGTTAGTGTTATTGTCTATGGAAATACGATCAATTTCCCGGGATTCTTTACGCCGGAAACAATATGGGAAGCGCATACATTTACACAATCGTTGAATGAGATCGCTGATATGATAAGTGAGTTTATCTGATTGACGCTGAATATCACTTATGAAAAATTGTGACTTGTCTTTGTTTCATGGCCGAAAAAATCATTTAATGAAGAGATACTTAATTGTTTCATAAGTAAAATTCAGGCATAAATGTAGATTGAACAAGGATATAGTTTATTCCAATATAGAATATATAAATTAATATCGATTATAAATTATAAAGGCGAAAACTTCTTCAAGAACCATTACCGATTAACACTGAACTTTTATTGCATCCGCATCACAAATTATGCAAGTTTGGGCCATATCGACACTCCTCTTCCCTCAAAATATTTCCAATAAATCGCGACGTTGTTCACGTCGACGGATACGAGCTAGCGAAGCTTTCTATAGACCATTCATTCCTCATCTATTCAAGAAACGATTTTATTTCGTCATATAGTGGTATTTTTGCTAGCGGCTTTCTTGCCTAATATGAGTCAATGCCACTTTAAAACCTCCTTAGCAGAACAAACAGCTCTGAGTATAATTCTAAAGGATGTTGGCAGCTAATTTGAACTTTCATTTATCTACTTTTATTGACTTCTGGATTTATCGATCCCACAATTTCTAAGCCGATCTCGAGTTTATTGCATTGTTGCTTCAGGTATGTAAAGCCGAAAGGAAAGGCACCTTAAATATTCGATGCCGTTTCTAGATAAAGACAAAATGCAGTAGAGGAACCTTATGTTTCTTTCGGATCTTGTGATTTCTCATGTTTAACCTCCTTGCACTATTATGTTTTTTGTGAGGACGTGCTTTTGTTTCAAAGCCGCAAATAATTTCGCATTACAGACTGTAGCCGTGCGATGGGACTGCCAAGCGGAACGATTATTGCTTGTCCAATTCCGGCAGAACATGCTAGTGAAGGGAAAATGATCAACGAAGCAATTGAGGCAGCTATTATGGAATGCAAGTAAGCTTTTATTACTGTTTTCTTTATGAGCTATGGTGCAAAGTAGGAATGTCATATAGAAAGCGATATGCTGGATGAAGCTGACCACCCTTTATTATTCTTCAGGTGATTTTATCAGAATCTGAAGATTTAGCACAGCCTTCCAAGATTGAACCATATTAAACTCTAGCTATTTCACAACTTTCAATTGTTTCCTAGAAACACCTTCTAAACATATTTCAGTTATTTTTCTCAGTACCTGCTTGAAAGTATATTCAAAACTGAGGGAATCAACGGGCTGTAATAGCATTTCGGTAGGAAATTGGACAAAGTTGTCTGATGAAAATTTACGATATTATTTAATGATTTCTCTAGCTTATCAATTATGAAAAGATTGTATTAGCAATGCGATCATTTATTTCAGGGAAGTTGGTGTGACATCGAAGAACGTCACTCCATTCCTACTAAAACGAGTTAACGAACTAACCGGTGGAGCTTCTGTTAAGACAAGTTCGTATTTTCTTCTCTAGCTGAGCATGTTGCATTACATCACGCTGAGCAATTTTAGCAGATCTATCTGTGGAACTAAGATTTTAGCTATGCTTGAGAAAATCGTAATGCTTGGGTTCCTCTAAAAGCTTTGAACAAAGTGATGTGCACGGACTTTGGCTTTGTGGCAAAACGCCAGATTTCTATGCACGGAATGGCTATTTCAAGTTTATACCCTAGCCGTATTAGGAGACTATAGGTAGCAATGATGCCATCGCACCAGAATTTTTGGTACAGTACTTTACTTGCACTTCCCCTGTAGAAACGGTGTTGTACTGTACTTATACCACCCCCGAAATGAGTGATCTTACGGTGCCTGTACTTTCCTTGGCGGCTAAGATTTGGCACGATGCTGTACCAAGTATTTTGGCCCAAAAAGTACAATACTTACACTGCACTTTTCATATGCGCAGTTTTTCTTGACATGCTACTTAATAGATAAGTAAAATGTACCAAATCTGTGCAAGCCGTCGGACAAAAACGATAAACAAGCTCGCCGCGAAAAGATAACAAAATATCCAACGTCGAGGCCAGAAACACCCGAAATATGTGTTTGTTTTGAGGCGTAATGGAAAGCGCCTAAGGAAGTCATCGTATAGGCATGAAGCACATAACTGCTGCAGAATGCATCGCGGAACAAAAGACGACATTAGAAACAGGAGGATCGGAAGGACATCGGAGTTTCCCGGGAATTGATCCTTATATCTCCTTCTATTTCGAATCTTCCATGAAAAAGTAACTCCGCAACCACATCCTCCACGCGAAGATAGCGCTCCGTGGCGTAGCAGAGAGAATTCCAGTGGGTGCGGCACGCTATTATCAATTTCAGCTTGGATCTGGCATCGAGTCGTCCAGCCGCTAGCTGTGTTTTCCTTAACCTTCCTACGACCCTTATCACTGCATCGACCTGTGCACGGCATCCGGCTGCCTTCAGACCCTCTGTCGACGCTAGCTGAAGCGTGCGAGCCACGCAACTCAGTCTTTTTGGAAATCGCATATCGAGCCCAGTTTTTCTCCCGTCTCTTCGAAATCATCAGTTCCATCCTCAGCAGACTCAAGCATGTCACTTCTTCGCCGCCTTTGTTTCCTGTTTGAGCGTGCAGCACGCCGCACTCATTTCTAATAGCGCGCACTCTCTTCGCGCCTGAGTCAGTTACCAGTCTGTATATTGAGGATTTGTTGCTGCCCACGCTGTTCAGGATTTTTAGGTAGCTTCCTTTATTCATCTGCGCATCGTGGCATCCGTTTAGTCTCTTCAAACATCCATCCCCTCTGTAGTGGATGACTGCAGCAATGAGTGAATCTTTGACAAGCTTTTCGCTGCAGATGTCAATAGTGATGAACGTTCCGACAGACCGTTTCACCTCTTGTAACATCTTCTAGTTGGTCGCTCGTAATAGCTCCTCCAAAAACGAGCAAAGGCCTCATCGGTAAATTGGCAAGATGAACCGCTGATTCAGCAAGGATGAATACTCGCGATACTCGTGGCTGAGAAACAGGCTTAGAGCGACATTCGGCAGAGCCATTAGGTTTTGGAGAACGTTTTTTTTTTCGGCGCTATCCTAGCTTGATTACTCGACATCCTCCATGACTGCTTCTGCATTGTCCATGGCGCACTCCACTTTATCGGCTGTTTGCGATGGCTAAGTGCTTGCATCGGCTCTGCATGTTCAGCTTCATGTCGCGCTTTCAGGTGTTTCACAGAATTTGTGGTGTTCAGGCCTACTTCTTCGCGCTCACTTTGGACACTTATAGCCTCCTTGAACCATTCCATGAAACTGCCACACACGATGGGGTGGGTTACGAGATCTGCCCAGTTGCTGTGCAGTTCCAGGCTCACTTATTTCGATTGTATGTGAAGTCGGCTGCAGGACGATGTTGAAAAGATGAAATTATGTTCATGAGATAAAACGTGGACGTGAATTTCATTTGTGGTGCTTTCAATTGTTTCCATACATCCACAGTTATAGGAGGTGTAATATCCTAAACGATCAGCATTGGATGCCGTCTTCGAAAGAAGAACACATTTCCTACATAATAATATAGCACAAACAATTACGGTGTAAAAATGAAAAAGATGGCAAAACTAACGATCGCCGCGAACATAATATAAAAAGTAGAAAGAAACTTGCAAATATAGGGCTGTTATGTGTCTCTATTGAGATCATTAAATATCCAAAATGAAAAAGTTCGGTGCCAATTTCTCAAATGAATAATTCCTTCCCATCAGTCAATAGTCGAGACGCGTCGGGAACCAATGGTGAAGTTTGAAACTGTAAGAATGCAGTCATGCTACTCCAAATTTCTCGAAAATATATTTTAATTACCAGTGCGGTTGAAAACTGAAACTATGTACTTCTATTTTTTTTCCGAAAGACCGACACGGTGCTGTAACTGTAAGTATCACCGTTCGGAAAATCAAACGGTACGACACCTATACTGCATTTACGATTTCAAATTTGGAACGATACTGTACTATATCTGGTATAAATACAAGTACAGCACGAAAAGTATTATAATCTTTGCTACGATAGCATCATTGATAGATTGTGCCGTTAGTTGATTACAACAAGTCCTCGCTCTTTCTCGCTTTTATGAATCAATCGGCAATTCCCTTTTAACTCATGGTAGAGCAGAATATGCGGATCTGTTTATGCTTGAAGATCTATAACTCGAAGAGCGTATGAACGAGAATAAATGAGGCAATAGAAGGAATAAATCAAAAGGTTTATTCGATGATCACAAGCATCTATTATTGAGGATTCGATAAAATGCCCTAAGGAATAAGGGAATAGGATACACTTTCTGTGTCAATCGGCCCCCTTACGTCGTTTTTTTTAGAAGATTTAATTATTGTCGCCCGACTTCATGACTTATCTTTGCCGTATTAACGTAAATTTCCCATTCAAATTATGTAATTTATATATATATATATATATTTTTTGTAGATATCGCTCTACTAGAAAACAATGCACATATAGCGGCAAAGCTGGCAAATATTCTCGCTGAAGAAAGCAAATTCGATGATGACGTTGAGCCTAAACCGACAAAAGTCTCATCAGGTGTGGAGAAATCAAAAGAGAACGGAAAGAAGTCACCATCAGTTGTATGATTTAGAAATTTTGTTCATTGATTCGTTGCTTTGTGTACGAATGAACAAATGAACGAATGCTCCCTGCTGGAGAAGCTAGGACTGTTGTGTGTTTTTTTTTTTTTAAATTATATGGTCGTAATAAATCATCTTGCAGCAGGGAGAATGGAACAGTCTACTTACGAGTTTTTTTTTTTTTTTTTGAAAGCAGCTCAATTTGATCAGTGATATAATGAAAACCGTTTGATTCAAAGAACCATTTGTTGTTTATAAGTAAGTTGGGACATTTTGCAGATTTATTGCTGTCGTATATTATAATTATTTCAGAACCACCAGAATTAAGCTCATGGTATAGGTGATTTCCTTAGTTCTCTTAATCCAGGTGCTGTAATGCGTGAAATCAAGCCAGCTAGTCTCACCGTTAGGTGAAACTTATAATCAGCAACAGGTAGTAGTTTCTAATGCTAGCTTACTGTGTAGAGCATCGTCTCAATTGATTGTGGTGTATTCATTTCCTCGTAATTTGGGGATAATAGGCATAACGACCTGTCAAGAAATGACACTTTTGTGAAGGGGGCCATGTGAGATACTCTGGCTGACCGCATTTACTGATTTTTTTTTATAATTTTAGTCGAATCTATAGTCACTTCAATTTTGTGATTTATTTTTCTTCGTTCTATCTACTTCAGATTGAAGCTTCTTTCTGTTCATTACTTGTTCAGTGCGTCCTTCAACAAAATCCTTCATCCCTTCTTCTAGCAATTAGACTTTCAACATTATCCAAATTTAAACCGTCTGGAAATTAGGATATTTATTTCATCTCGATCTATGAACTGACGGATTATGCTTTATCGTTTCGAATTGATATCAGAAATAGCCTGGGGTTATTTGCACTGTACAGTTGGCTTTCCTCATTCCCGAACGTATTGGCTAGTGTTATTCTAAACGGGTTTCCATCAAAAATCATTCACCTATTTGATTCGATTTCATCCGACCCATGCTTTATTTTGTTATCGGACTAATCAATAATGGTTTACAAATGTGTTGAATTCTGAATAGAAGCATTCATAAACGCTGATAATTTTTGAGCAATTCGATGTGCTCATTGAAATGCATGTCTCATACATATATCAGCAAAATAATTCTTCAGCAACAGCAGTTCGTCAGTAATGAAACAGTTCCACCTTGTAGAAGTGTTCCGCTGATATCTGCTATAGTTGTTGCAGTTGCTTTTTACAAATTTCTATATTTGATGCATCTCATTGTGGCATCGTATACACATGTATGTGTCTCGCAGCGTACTTCTGTGTGTATGCTTCTGTCTGTCTGTGTGTGTCTATGTCGATCTTTGCATACGGCGATCACATCAGCAACCACTGAAGCTGAAATTATGAGATTTATTGTCTACAAGCTACGTGATAAGTTGATCATCGATTTTAACCTCCAGCACGTTCCATAAATTTTAAAAAGAGTTATAAACGCATGGATGAAGTTGGAAATTTGCATCCTTCTTTTTGATGGATGCGATCCACGATCCTCACATTTTAGGATAGGGTAAGGATCCAAGAAGCGACTTCTCTAATAACTCTCGTTGTTATGGTTTATCTAAATATGTGTTATAAGGTCGTAAATGTGTTGATATTTTTTTGCACAGTATATTTTTCTTCTATATTTTTTCCGTACACTGTACAGTACAGAACCCTACCCCACCGTAGATACAACATAGATTGCTGTGAAATTGCAGCAATTTTCTAATGCGATTTTTCACTTTGTTTTATCGATCTTTTTGTATTTCCTTTCGCCAGCAAAAGATGATCAATTTTTGTAGTTTTCGACAAATAGTTCTGTCGCGCAAAGAAACTTCTTACGCATCTTTTCCTTTCCTTCTTTTTGTCTCTAAAAGAATTCAACAATGCTTAGCAGAATGAGCGATTGGTTTCTGAGTATGCATCGAATGACGTCATTCGTATGTTATTAAAGTGAAAAACAAGGTGAATAACAATTGATATAAAAGAAAAAGCAACAAAACAACATCCGTTTTGCTGTATTTATTTTCGCAAGGAACTAGAGAAAATGATAAAATTATATCACCGATGACATTATACATCCATATTTATCGGTAAATGTGAACCGAGATGCTTCAACTGGTTCATCTTTAATGGGCATAATGGTCATTTCAACAGATCAATGCCAACAAAACAAATTTTGAAAGTGGTGCCATAAATTTCGAAATAAAATTCAGGTGAGTAATTCATCGAACAAATGATATCTATCTATGAAGTGAGGGAAGTTTCTGAGGGGATTTTTCATCCTAAAATAGATTTGAGGATTTTGAAATTACCTTCAAAAATGATCTCAACAATTCTTCTCCGAATAACTGAGAGGGGAGGGAAGAGAACGGTAGATAAGTTGTGCATTATATGGCATGTGCATTGTGGAATGGTCTTCATATAACTATTCAATGCTCTCGAGAGAAATTAATTTCTTTCTCACTACATTTTTTATCGGTAATAAAATCGCCTCCATAAATATCTCTAGTTGTTCCTCATGTTCCTCATGCATTGAGATTTAAATTCAGCTGAAATATAGTGCAGTCGAATCGAAATTGCATATCAAAATTACTATGACAAAGAAAGTGTCGTTGAAGAAATCCGAAATTTTTTGGATATTTCACGTTTATGTGCCGAAAAGGTGGATCGTTTGCAATGCAACTTCATTATACTGCATCTGCAAGAGTTGCATATATTTATAGTACATTGCATTGCATTTTAAAAGATTCGTTTTCATTGTTGAATCAATAGGGATGTGAAAAGCAGCAAAAAAGTGATATTCTTTATGTTTCAGTTGTAAGGTGAAGACTCTCGATGTAGAGTGATAATTTAGAAGGCAACGACAATCTTTCATCATAGCATCATTCTCATTCGTAATCACATACACATCACTTCAATAGAAACCATCATGGTTCCATCGATTCTTTGAGGTCATTTGATGAACGACCTATATAGGTTGAAATATATGGATTCAGTTGTTATATTCGGTTGGACTAATTTTTTTTCACATTCGTTGATGCCAACTTCGGAATATATCTATACGAAAATCAGCTATCTTGGAATAATTTTCGTCCTCCACCTACTGATCCTAAAGGGAGTGGAAAAAATTTATGAATTTCTCTATACTCTTGTTCCCACCATATTTATCATTACATCTCTGATAATTCTCGACTAATTAGTAACATTTTCTCACCTTTTCAAACAATATTTTAATGACCACAACAGTCTTGCATTTTGGCCAGTAGCTTGACATTTAGCTAATGAGAAGAGTGATATTATTATGATGAATGTTCTCATGTCTAAAGAACAACACGTTCATTCATTTGTCGAGGCGTCGAAGTGTGAACAATCGCAAGTGGTAATGAAGAAAATGTCCTCATTCATCTATCAGAGAAAAATCGGCTGAAAGAAACAAAAGCGGAAATGCTGAACATATGGAGAGCTCCATCTTCCGAAGGGTCGCCTATATTTGATCCTTTCTTTTGAACTTGATGAGATGAAAAACCCACTGAGAACTTTTTCAGTCTTGCCTTCTTCCAACCGTTGAAGCTTTGCCTTCTTTCGAGTTTTACCTTCTTTCAACCCATTCAATTCTTTTCACCGCAAGTAAAAATTAAAAATCTTATAAAACACGGATCTTTTTTTCAAGGCTCAAGATTAATAGCTCAAGAATAATGCAGTGGACCGTAAAAATCGCCAAAAAATCGCCATTTGCTTCTGTATTACGTCCAATCTTCCCAAAAACTATCGATCGTATTATATGTGTGAAAAGTCCGACTCAATTGATGGGATTAGTGCAGTGCCTTTTATCTTATTTGTTACAAATGCACACTGCTAAGTCGGCGATTCCTGTGAATGAACCGGCGAAAAACGACGGGAACGGGATCTTTCTGACTACTGTTTTTTGTTGCTCGCCAAGCTTCTATGTTAAAGCGCCAAAATTAAATTGGCCTATGCAATTCTTATAAAATATCTTTGCTGTACTGCGCAATATTATTTCATTTTTATTCATCTCAAATATACATTATTAAAGTCACTTTTCGAACACGTTCATAGAAGAGCACTTACTGGAATTAATTTCAGGTTGTAATTGGAGCGTCAATTTTAGATTTCGAAGCAACAACGAATCTCGACGTACAGGTGAGTACATTCAGCAAAACTTCACTTCATCAATATTCTTTACAGTGATTCCTTTTCACCTAATCATCTCTTATATTGTCTCATCGAGCACATTAAACCTTTGGAGAGTAAGTTTATTGATTAGACTTGAAGATGAAAAAATTGAAGAGCGCAATACATCTACTTGCAACGAAAAAAAATGTTTTTTTTTTTTTT
>JAARMF010003982.1:0-17161 GCA_022844705.1 Toxascaris leonina
TGAGAAAAAAAAACTTCTAGGAATAGTTTTCGCACAGTCAAGTATACTCCGGAAAAGTCACGTATTCCGAATATCCATCAGGGATTGGAAAAAATCCTAAATCGGATAACTTGAGCATCTTAAGATCGAAAAACGGTTAATTTAGGCGCCATATCTTTCATTCGGACAACCGCATCGATATGACTGAGGAACTTCTGAGATCTTGATCAGTTTCGAAAGCTTGAAGAATTGTACACCCACCAAAAATGGAAGTCGAGAACCAGAACCTCAAAAACCTCAAAANATTTGGGGTGGATGAAGGTGGAGTGAAGGTTTAGTGACCGATTCTGGCAGCTGATATGTCGTTCGACAGCGCATCGAAAGCTGAACTCAATAAAGCATACCTTAGCCCAACTGGTTAGATCGTTGCCTGAACGGGGCCCTTTGAACAGGCATTTCAGTACATCTGCACAAAAATTACAAAATTTGACGGTCCCTATTTGCTCAGTTGCATCAAGAAGCCGTCAACACTGCATATATGTCATCATCTCACCAGGTTCCATCATTCGGTACCGAAATCATCGAAATCGGGAACAAAAAATATTTTTCGAATATTTCCCTCCACTACCTAGCCCATCATGATCTAAAAATTGCAACTTCTGGGGTGCTGCTGCTCTCTGTAGGAGCATAATTTAAAAACTTCTGAGAAGATCTCGGCGAGCTGTTTCGACTTCACGAAGATGGGTGAGCCTGCCTCTAATTCCAGCCTAGATCGGGGCACCCAAAAATCGCAAAAATCGAGATTTCAGGATTTTCGGCCAATCGACCGTCAAATCCCATTCCGGCAATCCATATGCCGTTCAATAGCCCATCTGCAGCTGAACTCAACAAAGCAAACCGCAACTAGATCAGTGAAGTCAGTCGCCGAGTTCCATATATATATAGATGCAAAACCACTGGTCTCAGTACCCTAATGGAAGCGCATTGTGACCGGCAGCGTCATCGACGCTCGATAGTCCGGTCGATCAAGTGATCAAGTGATATATATATATATACGTATATATGTATAATTTGCGTATATTATATATAGATAAAATATACATTATAAATATCATATGTACAAAAAGCGAATCGCACGAAAACAACTCAAAAGCGGTCATTTGATTCGTTCCAGCGTGATAAATTGTGATGCGTGCGAATCTCCATTCACACCGTAATGGAATCAGGGGATAGAGGCGAAATGAAAGGAGAATAGGACCAGCAATACTGTCACGAACACTAAATCGTTCATCACAATCCAGAGAGAATCTTATCGGGAGGCCCAAATGAACACAAAAACGGAGATTGCGCGCAACAAACTTCACACAACAGTTGTATGTTCATTCTTGCTCACAAGACCCATTTCGACGTTGCTGGTGGATATATAAATAGATAGGCATGCATCTCATAAAACAAGCATCATATCATAAAATACTCTTTTGCAAAGCGTTGTAGATAAAAAGGCAAGAGGGACTAAAATTGTTGAAGTGAAGAAAACATAAAGCTTAACAAGCAACATCCCAGTGACGCTATTCAGATGCATCAAATTTCCTAATCGAACCTTTCGAAGGTTCTAGGTCGAAGATGAGCCAAGTTTTTCTTTTTTGCTTCATTTTGTTACATCTTCTCGAAATGGAAAAAAAAACTATGTGGGCATGACCAGCAAGGAAGAACACAACATTCACGGAGTGACATGAGATCGAATGGGTATTCACTATATAAGAGCAGCAATAGTGGTGTTAGATTAGAACAACTCGATCGCAGCTTGAAAACTGAGAGGATGGATGCGTTAACGATATCAGCGAGAAGCAGAATCCAGACTCGCACAGCAAGAGACTGGAAACCATGCAGCACATTATCTGTACTGCAACGCTTTCTGGTAGGCTAAAACTGGTGCGCAAGCCCATATAAGCAGGCACAAACTGAAATATTGCGAAGAGCGGGATATCGGAAAAGCCGAAAGCAGTTTCGCCGCAAAGAACGATTAATGTTCTAGCCTACAATATTCTATTTTCAGCTTGCGATAGCCTACGACAACAGGCCAAATTGCGTAATCTACAGCCGGAAATTTCTAACCTTTTAATATCATTTGGTTGGCACGAAGCACCATGAAGCTTAAGGGAAACAATGAGTTTGAAGCGTTCATGAACATTCTCTAATAATCTAATACAGAGGGCAGATGAGCAGACCATGCATAAAGGCGTCCAGCCTGCCATGGATGTGCAGCAACTGATGAAGTCATCTTGGTAATGCTTTACACATTTATGCTGCAAAATGCAGCAAATACAATCTCATACAATCACGCATTGTTTCCTTGTTTCTCTGAATATATACGTTGTTCAAAGTACTAAGTACCACTTGCTTTTCGTTGCTATGAAAGAGTGGACTTGATAGGCGAAGTCTGTGAGATTGAACATCTCACAAAGTTCGATGGTAATTTCAGCAGTTCATTTACGTATGACTGTAGCGTTCTTTGTAAACCAAGTAATGTGTAGTTGTTTGCATTCGTAGTTTTATTCGGTGTTTCGAGTGGTTGGATGCTGTGATTGTGACAGTTAAGCCATTAACGTTGCCTATGAAGAGTCTGAGTTCGATATTTTCGAGTCACGATTGCTCTCTAATATTCTTCTACATCGTGTTTCTATTCCACATTCTTCTGTGTGCCAAAAAGGTGAGTGCGATTAGGTGACAATTTTCGTTCATCACCACAAATTCTGAACCTCATAATGAGCACTAATGTTTCCAATCAAGGACAAAGACACCCGAAGGCTAAAGCTATCAAACAAAATGACTGCCCATTTTTCAAATGCGGACTTCTGTTCTCTACTCGCAAACGTTGTTCCTTCCAGCAGCTCGCTTTTCCCGTCGGTTTTGTTCGGAAGTTGGAAGCTCGTGGTCAGTGATAACTGAACTTTTTATATGCATGACCAATTTTTGAGATGTATCAACTAAATCAAAGCAACTTCTCCATCAATAAAATACAAAACGCTTCAGCGAATAACATAAATTCGTATTTCTCCGTCCTCGGTTATTCTCATGAGCCGTTGTTCTGCCCACCAACCAAATGTGGTGCCATCCCACACTTGTGAGCCAATCTTCGCTGCACTGATGTCAGGAAGTTGAAGTTGGATTAATCAATCATATGCATTCACAGACGCAAAGATGCATTTTCTATATAAATGCAAAGCAATATGTGCTCAAGGACGGGAGTAATGAAACTGTTTTACGTGGATATGTACCTAAGCTCGTGAATCCAGGCATTCATTTGTGCTGCTAAGAGTTGATGAAATAATCTGATGGAAAAACTGATGTGTGAAGGGATGACACCGAAGCAGACGACTGAATCGATAACGAGGCAAGCAAATGACCATTCGTTTGAGCACAGAGTGCCCTTCTTGACCATCATTTCTAAATGCAAGATGACACGAACAGAAATTCCCTCACAAAGGAAAAACGTCACAAAACATGGGACCTGCTGCGCGATCTAGAGGATAGGTGAGGTGGGATATTGAAGATGAAGCACAAGAAGCAGCCATCAGTAAAGATTATAGCGGGTTGGTTTCGTCGTTAAGTCAGTACATCATTCCTTCACTCCATTCATTCAAATTGCTTTATTAAACCATAAACCATAAAGAAACATACAATGGCATGCGAAGAGATTGGCGATATTTAAAAATGAAATCATTCAAGTACCACGAATGTGGTAGTGCTGACAAAAGGCTGAACCGAGATGATACACATATCAATAGCATACTGGCTGGCAGTCTACTCCTCTCAAGGACGATAAGTCAAACCGGGCTAATTTCGCTTTAACATCATTGGGATTTATAGCTTCCATAATATCAACTGGTAGTTTGATTCCATACCCGAATGACTCGAAAAGAAAATGAAATTAATACACCGATTTTGGTCGGAAACCTACACTGTAGTTGAAAACAATAAAATCGGGAGCGTGTGTTGAATGGGGTATACGCAAAGATGCGATCGAAGGTAGGAAAACACTAAAGTCAGCTAGAGCAGGAAAGCGTGCCACTCCGAAAGCCACGAAACGCACTTCTGCACATCAGTAGATTAGGACAGACGTTTGCACAAACAAAAAGAAACCTGGCAACGCTTCTTCAAAACCATTGTGCAAATCCTCATTCAAAAACATTTCGTTCGAAGTCGCACTTGATCGGTTAAAAAGCTGTGATTCATGAATTGTGTGTCTCTATGCGTGTCAAGAAGTCAACAGCTATGGAACACGCCCTCTCGGAAGGATGGTCGGGTGGGGATTATCAAGCGATGTAGATTAGGTTTAATGAATTCCATCACTTTAAGTTTTGTGGTTCGTGAACTGAGACTACGAGAGGGATTGAGACACGAGCCGTCCAACTAATGTTAGGCGGTTCATAATTTTCGTTAACTTGTTAATCCCTTTACACTGCTTCCACCTCATATTTTGCTCGGCTGTGTTCATGCCGTTAAAGTAAAGGGAGGGGTGCTAGATGGCATGCTACTCTACCTCATCGATTTTTAAAAAACAAACTCAATCAGAAATTTCCGGAACAGCAATCGAATGTGTTTTTTGTTCCTCAAAGTAGTTCACGTTTGACCATGACTTGACCAACCACGTCTTCGCCAAAGAGGTTGATGCAATTTCGGAAGCATTCTCGTAGTTTCAGCGACGTCCACTACTCCTCTGTCCCTCCCCATAGCAGGTTTAATGAGAATCGCTATAATATGATGAGTATTTTGCTGAATGCTTAGAGACATTACAATGCTCTCTTTATAACGTTTCGTTATAACGCTTTCTTTTCTATCTGAGTGCCCATCTATTATTATTCGCTCTTGACTGTAACTTGAGAGATGTTGTTCACTTCTAGCCTGCATTCCTATATTCCTCTTTCGTGACGCTCATGACCCACTTCTTAAAGTGCTGCCTTATAAGGACATTGCAGTATTTCTGCTGACATATTCTTCATTTTCTTTTGGTGCCTCCTTGCAATATAAGCATTCTATAGAAAAAATCGAAACCGGAAACTGCATCTGCCAGGAGAAATGATGATGTGAAAAAGGCAGAAACGGTCACTCTCGCTGATAAGAACGCTGGTCTTAGAGCAGATGATCGTGACCTCATTGGTCGAGTTACACGGTAAGTGTTTGCATACCTTCAGTTTTCGATTCTTATCAAAGGGATGTGCTCTTCGCAGCTGTTCTTATGCACTGACGGGATATTTCCATAAGTATCTATGTGTATATCCATCGTCGCGGTGATTTCATTTTTGGAGTCAAGAAAGCTGCGATAATTCATTTGAATGGATATAATTCAGATCTAAGATTATTTCGAAAATCTTTTCCTTCTGATCGCCCAAACTTTCTAAGAATCGCAAATGATAAAATGTACCGTGAAACTTGCGTATGGGAATTTACCTTGAATAATCGCACTCCGAGAAGATATCAGTGGGTGCTGTGTAAACATTCACAAATATTGATTTGGAAGGGAAAATTGCAAGGAACGCATATCGCGGTGGCTACCCGGCGAGCTTCCCCACTTTTCGAAGTGAAAAATTTCAATTTATTTAAGAGCAAAAGTCAATATGCAAAATTCCAATACAATCTGCTGTGATATAAATAACAATGAAAGTTGAATGCAATGGTTTGTTTCTTTGCAAAACATTCATTCACCTCCAAAAACATTGAAATAAACGAATTGCTAGGAGATGATGGATATTTTTGCGACAAAAATTTAAGGGAACTGTTCTTGGGTAATTGATTGAACTGGAGGTTCATCGTTGAGAATGAGACCAAATATGATCTTGGACTATTTAATTTGAAAATATGATAACAATGAAGGGACATAAAAACGTGGTAGATGTGATAAGCAAATCAATGAGATCAGAGACGAAGCAAAGTGCTAGCTATGATGCTCTCTTATTGCTCATAAATCTTTGCGATCACTAGCGAATCTGAGAAGTGCGCATAAACATTCACTCAGTTCACGTACTTTAATCTCCTCCACCAATAAAAGTCTTCAATTATTTTTACACACCTTCTGAGCTTCAATTGTGATTGTCTACTGCTACTGAATTTGTATAATTTATATTTTTATTTGCTTGATTTCGAGCTGCCCAATTCAGATTTGAACGGATGAGTAGAGCGGGGCCTGAATAAAATGGTTCGTTCACACCTTAATTCACGAAGTTACCCTGCTGGAATTAACGCCATAGACATATGAAGGAGTAGAATAGGCAAGACTTGCATCACCGATCGTAGACTGCATGAGCTCTGACGGGCTTCTTTCGCTGCTGTTGGGGTGAGGATTTCTGAATTTCTTCAACAGTTTCAGAGGCTTTATGAGTAATGAAAGCTGAAATTTTTGAAAAAGATGTTCGGAAGCTTCGTGAAAATTTTGGCTCGCTGAATGTTAAAATATGGATGAAAATTATATTCTCTCTTAATTTAAATTCCCGAAAAATAATCATTCGCAGGATGGAAAGATTTCCCTCGGATGGTGGAGTTCAAATCATGAAAGAGCAAGCTCGACCAATTTCGTTCACCGAATAATTCCATCTGCAACTGCAGACTCATAAATCCTCCTCACAAAGGTTGTTGGAATAGCTAGCAGACTGAAAGGAAACAGAATGTCCACTTGCAACGTCATCCGACACAATCTGCAAATGAGGTTTTTTAGTATCAGCATCGCAATATGAAGCTGGGTCTAATAGATTTTCTGCAGAGGATCTTAGAAATGATCCCCAATTGGTAGTACGATGCACTGATCTGGAGATATGACCAATAAAGACTTCCCTCATCTTTCTGCTTTTCCTCCTTCCCCCCTTACCCCCCTCCCCCCCCATCTTCCCTCTTCTTCCTAGCATATGGACCCGAGTTTACTTTTCATTGCCGACGTTGAAAAAGACTAATCCACAGGAAGCATTCATTCGCTCCGTGGTATGATTAAATGATTGAAATCTGCGATACAAAGTACTATATTAGTTCTATGCATTCTAAACAATTGAGCTCACTTTAGACACAAATAGAACCGAAAATCGACTTCCGAGAGAGTTCAAGAGGGCGGAGCTTGATGTCAGGAATTTTCTTAAGCGCCCATTCACTTTAATAATCAATCGCGGTTATACCGCGAAGCAACCATTATAAAAACCTTTTTCCATGCACCCCCCTCCCCCCCTTCACCCCACACCGATCGCCCTTTTGGACCAGCTGTACTATAATCACATTCACAACATCAGTTAAATTGTATGCTGGAATGTAAGTTTGCAGGGTCCCACAAGATGATGCCGAAGTCAACGATAAGAGCCTTCAGTCTGATGAAGGAGAATCTAATAATCCTCCAAACCTCGCCTCAGCAATGCCCAGTAATCTTGCATTGGATGGAGCCTCAGGTGGTGACAAAAAAACAGATGGAGAACGACAAAATTCCGTGGCTTCCACCATACTACTGTCGATTTCAAAACAGCTCGCAGCTCAACCTGACGGGGCAAAGGTGAGCCTTACTGATGAGGAAAAATTTGTATGGTTCGCAGAATGAGAGCCGACAGCGCAAGTAAAAAGGCTAGATCCATAACGAAGTGGGAGTCGAGGGGCCCCACCCCATCCCTCTCTCCTCAAAAAGTTTGAGGAGCTCGGAGAACGGGGTCATTTAGAGTGTGCCTCAGGTGATACCTCTGATAGATTGGAGCAGATTTGATGAATCAGGAAGAGTAGGGTGTCCAATGAAACACCGAGCGCACGACGCTTCGGGTTCTTGAGAATAGGGAGGCTTCCGCGGCTTGTAAAGCAAGGCTTGATTATACTATAGGTGTCTTGTTAACTACGCTGTCACACAACTTCGAACAGAGACCCTTGAGGTCGCAAACGGGCTCGATGAGAGGACTTACTTAGAGTGCAGTAACCTTAGCACCTCCTGGAAGAGTAAAACCCGGAATTAATTAGCATAAATCGTAAGCGCACTCTCGTGTTATCATACATGGATATTATCCCCTTGTGGCATAAACGGGGGATTGCCGGCACTTCCCCTTTTTCACAAGTCGAAAAACCTTTACACAGATGACGACGAAACACAGTGAGTACTGTGGGTCAAATACCGACTGCAGAGATGCCACGGTTACAAATGTCGATTGTGAAGTTGGACTACAAAGGCATTAGACTTGGCTTGGAACGTATGAAAAAGGCGCAGACCTTGCATATGCCGATTCGTATCTGCAGATCCTGAGTAGACGACTCAAATCTCCTCAGATGATGCCCAACAACTTCAATCCCAGATGCTCTTATTTTATGGTGCTTCCAATTGTTTCAGGCTAAGGCTAACGGATCTCCCATAAACTTTCAGAATAATGCATGGGATGTAAATTCGAGCTCTGAGTGAGATCTTGCAGTGAGCAGCTAAAATTTGCGCATATCTGCCATACAGGTTGTCTTAATTGAGGGTTACCTTTTGTAAGATCTAACCACCTCGCCCAAACTTCCTGAAGCTTAAATATACTCAGCGAAGTGGCAGAAACTTGTTCACAAAAGCTGGAAGTTAGACTAGGTTTATTTGGCAATAACTTCATGTTTACAGATGGCATTTGAAGTAGTGCACGGCGTTCCCGCGAGGTGCTGCTCTACGCGACATGTCGATCCATACCCTCGTGGAGCTGATGTTTTTGCGCACTGGGGTCTCCGTGGTTCAAAATTTATAAACATTTTCATACAGCGCCCTCCATGACAAGATCCCCGCCAGGGAAGGAGAGCGAGGGGACGGTGCTGAGTTCCGAAATTTCAACACTAACTCCACTTACCAATAATGGATCGCGACGCACAGCTTGTCTAGTCTCGCGGAACACGAAAGGCTCGTGGGATGAGGAGTCAAAACGCTTTGAAAAACTTCCGTTCATCTAGCTCGACTAACTTTAACCACGAGACTGTTATGGCGATTTCTTTGCAATTCCGGTGCGCCTCATCCGTATTGCATTCAAAAACTTAAGCTGATTTGAGTAGCTTTATCTCGGCAAATTTGAAGCTGCCTCTCTTAACGTATGCGGATTTTGGTTCACGTTGTTGCTTGCATTCGCTCAAATTTTCTTTTCATATCGTTCATCAAACATTTCGTAATGCAATTTTGCTGCTTTACCTTTATTTAGCAGTGAAATTTCATCGCAAAGGAAAGCAGTATGAAAAGTGGATCTTTGGCTAAGGAAGCCTCTGCTCTACATAGAATAATAACTGGAAGGTTGCGTGCACCTTGTTCAATGGAGTCGAACCTTTCAAAAGTTAGAACACGAAAGTGTTCGACTTATTCTCTTTTGCTTTATATTTAGCAAATATAAACCACCAAGACACATGTAATCAACAGTTGTGTTACACAACAAATCAACCACATCATGCTTATCAAGCATCTTTATGTTTCCTGTGTTATAGAGACTCTCGCTTTTCATGAGGTATAGAATGCAAATCTTTTTGGAAATAAATAACTGCAGCACTTTCCCTTTTACTCATCATCGGTAGCTCGATTGCTTCGCTTCATAGTGAGAGTGATGAAGTGATGAAGAACGCTGTCTGCTGAGTTCATCTGAAATGACTCAAATGATAAACGATCAACGAGAAGAGTCTCAATCCATAGTTAAACAATTGCTCTTTATGAATCATTTTCAAGCGTATTAATGCGTGCTTATAAAGTATAATCATTCGTTTAACAATAAGAACACATAATTGTTGACGCCTTTAACGATTATTCGATTTATTGCAGCCAGGAGATCAGCAAAGTGGAGTGCTCTCGGAAGAAGAGCAGACGCAAGGCGAAAATGCTCAGAAAGCTGAAGAAGCTGAGCCTGTCGAAAAAGCGGAACATGCTGAGGACGGTGAAAAAGTTGAGAAGAATGGGAAGTCCGAAGAATGTGGTGAACAAGTAGAGAAAAATGATCCGGTTGAAAAGACTGAAGGATCAGAAGATTCGAAGGACCTTGAGAAGGAAGAAAAGGCTACGAAAGCGAAGCAGATCGAGGAAGCAGAGGAGCTTAAAGGAAAGGAGGCTGTGCCTATCGAGCAATGTGCGGTTCATTCGGAGCGAACACAGAGCGAGAAAAATGACCGCTTGGTTCGTATGATAACAGATATTTTCGCAAGTGTCGGTGTTGCCAACTAGCTGTTAGCAACGTTCCTCAACCGCATCCCATGCAGACTTCTTTCATCCTCATAATTACTAGTCGGAATAACTGATCTCAGCACTAATCTCAGCAACAGTTCCGCCCGTTTGTTTATCCGTTTTTGTTTAGCTGTTCAAATATTGTTTTCAGTACTGCAGCAAATGAATTTCAATTCTTTCACTACGAAACTTTTCGCAATCAATATGTCAAATGAATTCACCACTCTCAGCTTAACGTTAAAAATACGCATTAACTATTTGCATAGCCGAGGTTTAGTTGTTGATCAAGCACAGAATTAGATGTAGTGTGCTATCATTAGCAATATACCGAGTGAACATTACGGCGATGAGACAACTAAGAACAATGCACGGCAACTATGAAAATTGCTTATCTAAAGTTGTTATCTAAACATTGCGGTGGAATAATACGATGCTCATAGCAATGATAGCACAAGTTATCTTCATTTGCTTTTATTTCCGAATTCAGTTCCGACAATAAATAATATTTTAGAACTCAACATCGAAAGGCGCAACTCCACAATCCAACCCAACACAGCTGCCAGCAATTCAGTCTTCACTGAGTCAGCTGACCGTGACTCAGATGGCTGATGCAGAAACGAGTAAGGCGAGCAGACAGAGCACTCCAGACAGCAGGCATTCTCCCTATGTTGCCAATAGTGATGCGAATTCAAATGATCCAAACATAGCACAGCCGAAGATATTAGCAGAGAGGATGAGACGACCCTCAAAAATGAGCACAAACAATTCGAAAAAAGAGGAGGATAACGCATCGTCGAAACGAGATGCAAAACTGTTCAAGAGAAGTAGCGAAGATTCAAAAAGAAGTGGGAAATTATTATTGAAAAAGAGCCCCAAGTCAGAAGCAGTGCAAAATGGTGAGGCAATTACAACTTCGAAAGGTCTGCAGAGTGGTGCAATACCGCAGCAAATGGAAACAACACAGTGGAGTCGAGAAAGTCCAACGGACGCTAGCGTGCAGTCTAGCTCAGCAGCGCAAGAAACTGAAAAGAGTCAATGGGGACCAGTGACCAAGGAACACAGAAAAGTATTGCAGCGTACTTTGCAGCGTCGTCTGGCAAGCACACAGTGGGTTCCCGTTAGCATGAGGCAAGCAATACTGTCAATCCACAATACAAATAACTGAGTTTCATGGTTATCGCTCTCATGATAATATTGCCCCTTTCTTTTTTTTCTTTGAAATTTTTTAGTTGTATGATTGAAAAAGAATGGTGAAATATTTTTTAGGGAAAATAGGATAGAACAAAAGCTTAAATGAAAACGCATAGGCGGAGAATGTATATCTGCTCTTAGTCGATAATATCAGCGCGTCAGTCACGTGTCGGCTATCGCCCGGATGATACCCACCAAATACTGGTGGAATAGGAGTGAACATTTGTTGAAGAGGAAGAGAGAGGACTGCCTTGGAAAGAGTGCAGTTGTGAAAAGCTTCGAGAATTGTATGCGCGTTCGATTATGGTCATATAAGGATAAGAGAAGCCGAAGAACATTTAATCGATAAGAAAAGGTGGGAAACCTCCATACTACTATCGGGCGTATTTTCAGCATTGTTAAGTTTGTGTCATTTTGGGTATTACGATATCAGAAAAATGGATTGGGGAATTCTTTCATCGACATGCTGAATACCTTATAATACTGTACGTTCAATTTCAACGTTTCTGAATGCGAGGAAAACGTTTTGGTTTCAATCGAACAGCAAAAGTCTCATATTATTAGGATGAAAGGAGCAAAGAATATATTGAATGAACCAAACAAAGGCACTCCTCTTAGATCAGAAAGCCCATCTCTTCTCACATTATTTCATATCAATGCCACAAGTGATGGCTACACTGTTCACAACTCATCCTGCACCGAAAAATCCACTTTATATGATTTGATACGGTTATGAGCACACTTCCTGCCTGCACACTATAAATTACGCAGCTCAAATTTTTACTGTGAACGAGGAATCCCTATCAAACCCGCATGGATATATGTTAGCACGACCATTGAAATTTGCAGCCAAATGCCAGCCTCAGAAATGCTAAAACATTTATAAATTCATTTGCATATATGCTTAGAATCCAGTGTGTCCTGCATTTGCCTTAGGAAGATTGCTACTGAGTGTGAACTTCTGTGCAGTACAGTGCTCACTTGAAATGCATTTTTTATCTACGCCAAGTGTTGACACTTGGATGGTTCCGAATTTCGGAGGCTCCGAGCGAAATTTCTGCTCATTCAATGTTGTCCACTTCGCTAACAGACTAATAAGTGAATATAAAAATGCGTTTCAACATATTCCCCTAATCTTTTTTGTCATCGTCATAGAAGCCATTTGTCGCCATTCGCTGAATGCTCCAAACAAATTCGCTCTTTCAGGGCTCAATCTTCGGTAATAGACACAAGAGCCGTCAGAGCTTGCGTTATCACGGTAAATGCATCGGAATTCTTATTCATACCTACTGTAATCACCTTTCCAATTCTTCAAAATTATTTAGCGTTCTTTCGAAAACCTCTTTTGCTGCAGAAATACATCACCATTGGTTGACTCCGCTTACGGCTACGTGTGTGCGACTCTCTACCAGATAGGATGAACACACTGCAGAGGGCTTAAGCAGCGCTGCAACACTGATAATTGTGAGGAGATGGTGGGATGTCTAAAATCTCTAGATCGGATAAAATCGTCAACGACTGTTTGTTGGATAACCCGCAAGCCCCGAGCGTCAGGTGCGACATGCGTTTCAAACGGCTTGCATTGTCGTGCTCAGCAGTTACTAGCAAGTTCAATGGGCTTATCCTTGGATGCCCATTTTTGTCAGTCCACTATCCAACTGTGAGATGTTTACTACAGTAAGTTTCTACCAAAAGCTGGTCGTGTGGCAGAGAATCGGGGGCTGGACAAGTCAGTCGGTCGAATTTTGTGGGACACCGCTGAGGCATCGATTAATCACCGCGACGTGTGTGCATTGCAGCAATCTGCGAAGGATATGCAGGCGATATGCGCTGAGAAGTCAAAGGATTATGTGGATGGTGCAGCATCAAACGATGGATTTACTAGTGACATACACACCAACATGCAGTTGATGGATACGCTTCGAAACACAGACGATATGCAGTTACATACACAAGCATCGCCAAATTCGCACTTTGAGCGTGAAGCAACTTCGCTGGGCAGTGATGCATTGCAGAGTAGTGCAGCTGATGCGCATGATGATATTCAACTAGAAATACCGATGAAAGTGGAAGAGAATCAGCCCAGTTAGCTGTTACCTGCAATTTCATTAACCTCTATCGCTTGTGATGGGAATGTCATCAGCAATTCTCGAATCGAATCCATATGTCCATCCACTCAAATTAACACCGACGACACAAATAACTTGGCTAGGCCAACTTTGCCCTCATTGTAGCTCACAATTGTATGGCTGTGAGTCAATAATTGAGATTTTGATGCTGTTCATGTAAACGGATAATGGTGATACCTTCGAAAGTAAATATTCCTCGACCAAAACAGCGGAAATACTCGCAAATAAATTTAACATAACCTGTGGCGTGTGCATCTTTGTCTCGCACAAATCTCAACACCTGCATACGAGGTCGTTTGAGCGATATTGTGTGTGTAGCACTTCATTTCCCGTTTCGCCAAGGATTCATCCAAGAGGATATTGCCTTACGAAGCGTATTCTTTTCACCTTTCCACGATGACGCAGCCTCCTCAGTAATCAAAAATTGAGGTTTCTTCCGCTGTTCTTGGGCACACAGACAGATAATGCCGATTTTTTTTAACCTACTCGCAAAACATATCAGATACACGCGCAAAGACAATGTGTTTATCGAACAAGCTCCAGATGAGGGGATGGGTATTTTCGTGAATCCGGATGTCCTAAAGACAAAAGTAAGTGACTGACGATGCTGTAGAGGAGTGCTGTAGAGGAGTTTACGGGTGGAAAGTAATGAAACGATGGCTTCTATAGAATTCACGTTAACAAACAGAAAAACAAAATTCCAAGGTATGATTCAAAAAGGTAGTCACAGGCAGTCAATACTTGTGGCACCGCTTATGGGTCGATTGTCCAGCGTGTGTCAGTTTTATCCCTAGCGGTGCTAGGGCGAATAAGGCAACGTTCGTGAGTGGTTGAGTAATGCTCACAGGCTCTCGTTCATTCATTCATTCATTCAAATTGTTTTATTTAACCATAAAGAAACATACAATAGTGTATGATGAGATTGGCGCTATTTAAAAATGAAATCATTCAAGTATCACGAATGTGATAGTGCTGACAAAAGGCTGAACCGAGATGATACACATATTAGTAGCATACTGGTTGGCAGTCTACTCCTCTCAAGGACGATAAGTCAAACTGGGCTAATTTCGCTTTAACATCATTGGGATTTATAGCTTCCATAATATCAACTGGTAGTTTGATTCCATACCCGAATGACTCGAAAAGAAAATGAAATTAATATACCCATTTTGGTCGAAAATCTATGTTGTAGCTGAAAACAATGAAATCGGGAGCGTGTATTGAATGTAATATACGCAAAGATGCTGTCAAACTGGATGTCGCAGCAGCGTTTCACTGTCTCAGAGCTTAAATGGAGATCAAATTCAAGTAGTCAGTATTTCAGACCAAGAATCTGTAATCTTTCGTGATAGGAAGGAATAACGGAAGCAGGAAAGGCCTTGGGAAAAGATCTTGTGTATCGCCTCTGCATGCTTTCAATCATTTCAGCGTCTTCATCAGTGCACAGTGACCGTACTTGTGTGCAGTACCCGAGGAGAGGGCGGCAATAGACAATAAAGGCAAGTCTGTAGTGTTCAATGCACGGATGTTGTAGCGGACGTAGTTTACAGTTAGCTACTCGTGAGGCTTTTCTGGCTATTTCACTGCTTTGAAAACTCCATTTGAAGTTTGAACTGGTATGCAAACCTAGGTCCCTGATAACGTCTGCAGCAAAGCTTATTCCCATTTAGATGTAGAGGGCAATTTTATATTCTCACAGAAAGAATCTCACAAAACATTCACGGTTCTCGTTTACAATTCGTCTAGTTACAGATGGAAATATGAGGTGTTCCAGGTAAGCTGGAATGGTACTCCTGCACAGAGGCCAAGGAAAGAACCTTTCATTCATTCCCGTCATTTATGAGATTCACGACATGACGTCATCGAANTCTAGTTACAGAAGGAAATATGAGGTGTTCCAGGTAAGCTGGAATGGTACTCCTGCACAGAGGCCAAGGAAAGAACCTTTCATTCATTCCCGTCATTTATGAGATTCACGACATGACGTCATCGAAATGAGCCTTGAAACTTATTTTGCGGGAATTTCAATGGGTCTTGTTTCGGAACAACTGACCAAACTGCGCTTGAATATGTAAGAAAATGAGTGGCATAAACCTTCAGAGGCTCGCTTCGTGAAGTACAAAGGAACCGAGTCTGAGGTCAAGGAGATCTTATCGCTGAGCTTTCTAATAGCTGCGCTGACCACATCGCAGCCAAAAAGAAACCCAATATAAATTCTTACCGCATCTTATAGAAAAGACAGAGACCTCATTATTATCAGTGATGAATACTTTAGAAAAGTAATTTGCAAACACCATCACTTTTTGCGGTCAATAGTGATGATCAAATTATTTTCAGTATTTAAAACAAAAATATCTCTTCGAATGGTGAGTTTCCTGTTTGTATACTTAAACAATGATTTTTTGTTATCGGAGTATATAAGGCGCTTTTCTCGGTTTTTTGCAATCTTTCAGCACTCTTTCTCAAAGTCCTTAGCTCATTTGTTAAAAGCTGTAAAGGCCTCAGAAAGAAAGCGGTCACGCCAGAGAAAATGCTTTTTGGCATCGAACCNCTTTCAATCACAAGATATACAAATGATAGAAGGCTCTCATAGATTTCATCAGTATTATAGCAGTTATGGAAATATCTATTCTAAATTGAAAAGCACAAAATTGGCCTTCTCCCAATTTGCTCCACGAAAATCAAAAGAAGGATAGTCAGAGGAATGCTTCCTTCACAGGTAATTTCGAAATGATCGCTAGTAGAAAAGTTTGTAAGGACTTCGCATTCTGAAATCAATATGCGGTCATTGCATAAAAGAAGGACCAGTGTATAGGTACCGTGGGTAGGGTCAGAAATTAGGTTTAGATGATCTGAATTCATAAGAAGACGATCAAACGCCGCTGTCGAGTGCAGGTCAGGCTCCTTGAGAGTCAGCGGATAATTGAAATCACCTATAACCACCGACAGATATTCCACTGCTTACCACTCAGAAATTTTCTCGAGTAATTCGACAAACTCTTTCGTACTCACACCAGGCCGTCGATAAACTGCATCTAAGCGAAAGCAGAAACCGTTTCAATGAATGAAGTCAACGAACAAGGCTTCACAAAAGATTCAGATGCTTTGATTCCACGCCCGCATAAGAAATTTGCTTCTTTGCCAAAATGGCCACACCACCACCAGTAATTCCATTGATCTGGTTACATCTGTGCACACTGTACAAGGGACTGAGACTTAGCAAAGGGCCAAAGTCGTCTTCATTTAGCCAGGTTTCGAGCATTAAAAGAACTTAATTTATTGTTTGTTGGTTTTTTGTTGATGAAGACCGCTCCGGGCGGATTTCGCTTAATTGGGGAGAAGTGGAGAAAAGCGAGAGAGGGGGCGAGGAGACACGCGCAAAGCCAAGCGTTGTTGTTGAAAATCTTGACTCCGACTTATCCCTGCCTCCTCTTTCCCGGACGAGCTGTTCCCTCTATTTATAGGGATCTCAATTCTACTCATCACCCTTCTACGGCAAATGACTGCAGCAAGATCATTTTTGCCGGCCTCACGCAATTCCGCGCGCAACTCAAGGCAATAAGATGGGCGCACATAAACACAGTTAAAATTGCCATTGGTTTTCAAATTGTGCAACTTTCGAAGAATTTGGACAGGATCATGAGAATTATCAAACGTTGGTTTGACCGGTCGTTGATGTCCGCCTGTATATACTTCT
>JAARMF010003985.1:0-17149 GCA_022844705.1 Toxascaris leonina
TTCTTCTAAGCTCGACAACATTTAGATAAAGCCAGATGGAATCTTCTCTGTTTTATAGCAATCTTCTATATACTTCGAAGTTTTGAATCCTTGTTTTGCATTGAACGATTTCATCGTCTCCTTAAAGCTGCAGGAGTATGTGCCTGAAGTGATACTTTTTGAGCGATTAATTATTTGGGGCTCTAAAGGATTTTTCAAAATTTTTTCGCCGAGTGGGCAACAGAAAATCAAATCTGCCAAGCTATTATATAAAGCTGCAGCTCCTCAACATTATAAGTACTGTATAGGAGAGAGGAGGCTAATATTCGAGGCTATACAATATTTGTAAATAGACAATTGCAATATGGGCTGCAAAATTCAAACAGCGTGTATGATACTGGACAAATGCTTGTTCAATACAATTTTTCCCTCGAATAACTGGAGGATGAATCCTTTATAATATTCTGAATCTGCTGATACCTTTATGAAAACAGCCATCATTTCTTTTCAAGAATAATTCGGAAAAAGGTCGTTCATGAATAGATGTGATGTCGAGTTTCACGAGAAGCTAATCAAACTAAACTTATATTAACCACAGAATTGTTTCCTTTCGAGGCCTCCGAAACTTTAAATGCGAAGAAAATATTTCAGTGGTGGTCTATGAATCGAGTTGCATGATCTCGTTACAACCAATAATCCAGAAAAATATTCGAAAATCAGAGTGCCACTTCAATAATCAGCTTTACTCCTTAATCGGTCTCATTGCATGCAGAAACGAATAAAGGTTGAATTGAGAGTGATGTATGAAAGGGATTGTTTTGTGGATGTGATAGATTGGTTGGAATCGGCATAATTTCGTAAATTTGAAAGTACTTGAAAACTTGAATTCAAATTTGAAAGTACTTGATTTAAAAATAACTTGAAAGTAAAGAAGAAAATTCCCATACGACTTGAGCGTGATTCCAATATTTGCAGGTCACTAGGAATGGGGACATAAATGTAATATCATGCATGCAAACTGCAATGAGTTGTGAACACACCATTGGTGGAATATATCCGCCTGAAAGTTCGATTTATAAGTTTTGTGAATATGCATGCACAAACCCATCATGGCAATGTCGTATTTGTGCCTATATGAATGTGTGTGTGTGTTTGTATACGAAGTTCGATGAATATAGCCAATAGAATAGTTTCGCGTTGTGTCAAATTTTCATAAGGATGGACCTCTCAAATCGCTCAAGACTCTAAATGTGAAAAAATGGAATGATTTTTGAATGCTATGCAATCACAAATCAAGAATTCTCTTTGGAAGAATTATGCAATCGGCCGAATCGATCGGAAATATCGATGCATAATTGCTATTTTTTTTCGAAATATAGTGCAATTAATGGAAATTGTGCATGATAGGATTGGTCTGCGTGGCGATTGAAACTATTAGATAACATATCCTTGTAGTTATTATTAGCAAATATTAGCTATGCCAAAATTGAAGTATTTCTCGGATGTCTGAACTATCTGCTCGCAACTCAGGTGAAAACAATGATATTTAAATGAACGGGAATGTTCTCTTCCGCACCTCATAATTTTTTTATTATCACCATCAAACAAACGAATGGAAACCTGATCGGATGTAGAAAAAATGAGTGATTTTTTGGCAATATTGCTCTTTTTTTCCGAATATTTGCAAGCTTCTAAACGTTGAAAATTTCGAGCAATTTAGTACTATTTTAAAGATTTCGCACCGCAGGATTTAAGTAGGCACCTTCCTGTATCCTCACCCATTCTCAATATGCACAGCTTAGTGGGTATATATATATGCACAGCTTAGTGGGTAAACAAATATCTTGTGACCGGCAGCGTCACCGACGCTCGATAGTCCGGTCAATCAAGTGATCAAGTGATATATATATATATATNCAATTCCACGTTCGTTTTTTAAAAATTGTCGACTTAAATCTTCAAAGAAAATTTTAGATTAGAACGCCGATTAGATGTATTTCGCTGGAAAATGATTCTTAATCCGTTTTATACGAAGAAAAACATTTTCACTCTTCGTGTGAATTCCATTTTTTACGTCTCCGTATTCCCTTCATGATCATTTGCCCATCATCCATCGCCATCCGTAATCAACACACTTGATGGAACAATGAGGTTGAACAACAATGACGGATACCATTTCGCCATCAAAGCGTTCATCACTCACTCTCTTTCTCTCTTCCCCTCTATCTCTCCCTCTCTATCTCTCTCTCTCATGATGTTGTTCGGAGTGATAAATTGAATTTAGTAATTTCGCTATTCCACTAATTGAAGCATACGAGCGATTACGAGGAACTTGTTCCACCTAGTCATTTCTTATTATAACGGATTAGGACACCTTATCAAAACCTTTAATCGCATAAAAGTCGATTACCAAATACATCAGCCAAGGATTTTCTTTTATGTTTTTGCAACAAAAAAAGAGTTGATTGCTGGTATAATCTGCTGTCTCAGCAATATTCTTCGTACTAAAATCTCGGCCAAGATGACGGGGTGTCAAGTGGATTTTTATGTTTGTGCATAATGTTATTGGGACTTGTGCAACAAAAAAAGACCATCCAGACTCGACGCCTTCCACCACACCTTTAGCGCTTAGAGTTTGAAAACATGTGTTAGGGCTTGGGCGCTAATATCAATAAGAACCGGATAGTATAGAAAGTTCGATTTTTAGTATTTTATGCATATCGATGCATGGAAATTTCTTTCGAAAGTTCTAGGGATATGCAGCACCTCCATCGATTTAGGTGCTGTCCATCCAAAAAATTGCTTCCGATGACTCGATTTAGCTGAAATTTAGCACATACAAATAACTTGACAATATTATGCAAAAAAAAATGCAGAAAAAGCACAGAATTTTCTGCTGGAGGTTCTGGAGGCCCAAGGGTTCGGGGAGCTCCACCGACATAAACATTGTCCATCCAGAAGAGTGCTTGCAATGCCTCAATGACGCTCAAACTTTGTTCGTGAGTGAAACTTGGCATCAGTATGCATAAAGTCTAAAGAGCCACCTAAATTGCTATCAAATGTACAATGCTCCGGATTATGCTTACGAGCAAAGTTTCAGTTTTTTCAAGGCATCGGAAGCACTTTTCGAGATGAACATTAAAGTATACGCAGTTGCAATAAGGTTGTGGGTTTCACTGTGCAATAACCTCTGGATGTCTTTCTCTCTATGAACGC
Organism: Toxascaris leonina; assembly: GCA_022844705.1. Lineage (NCBI taxonomy): Eukaryota > Metazoa > Nematoda > Chromadorea > Rhabditida > Ascarididae > Toxascaris > Toxascaris leonina. Next base: position 3,196 of record JAARMF010003985.1, read on the forward strand.
AAGCAAGTAATGGATTCGTGCCAATATGCAAATGAGACGACGTGTGTGGGTTGCGATTGGTTTGAGATCAGCTGACATACACTCATCAATGAATAAAAAGTAATATACTTATCAATAATATCTGCATTATTATAGTAGCAACTTTATATGTATGAAGCTAGGTAACGTAATAACATATTCGCTACACAAATCACCCATATTCATGAGCACATTGACAAACAGCACTCCCGCTTCCTGTCATAATAGCTCTCAGCTTATCATGCTTTATATAGCCGCTATATAAGAAAGAAAGCAGGAGCTTCATACCACGACAAGCCAATCGTGTCCTAACAACAAAACCTCATCGCAGTGCTTTTCGATATTAGAAATTGAATTAACCTATCAAATTCTATAAGTAACTCTTTAAAGCAGGAACAGACCCTCCTCGTATGGACCCTGTTGGAAATAGAACTTTTGAAAACAGGAGTGGATTCAAAGTCCTCCTCACTAGGATCCTGCTTGATGGAGTGCTCTTGAAATGGTTCTTTGCAAGAATGTTTGAGATTTTAAAAAGCTGTTCACTTATCTCCGCTATATCCCAAAAAACACTCGCTTCTATGCAAACCATGCAATTCTTTGTTTCCTTCCTCAAGGTCTCATATCTTCCCACTCCCATCCATCAATTTTGGCCATTTTGTTCAAATTCCATCCTTTTCCTCAGGTTTCAGCGTTCCCCATAATTTTTCAATAAGTATAAAGATGGCATCATTGCGTATGTGCTAATATCTTCTCGTCATTCCAATAGTCTTCAGTTTTTTTCTCTACAAGATGACTCCCCTATACTACATTTCACATTGATCGATCGGTTGCGAAAGCAGTTGTGAACTACTAGACGCTCCAAAAAAAAAAGAAAGTCGCAGACGTTTTGCACCAACTGGGCTCTTCACATCGCTTGAAACTTTATTGCGCGCCAATTGGGTAGCCGAAGAACAAATCTTTTTTAGATGATATATGAAAGCGCGTGGAGAGGGGGGGGGGGGGGGGGGGNCGGTAGTGTCTACCTCCGCTTGGCTTTATCCGGTCATGGATTGTGGAACTGCCGTCAGATGTAACGGTTGCCTGCGGAATATGTTAAATAAGCAGTCGCGAGGTGACCAACGGCGAAATCCATCAAGGTGTGACTGGCGTTGCCGGCGGCACGCCAACACTTAAAAAATGGTCATAATACCCTATGGCGGTTTCATGTCATGTGGGGTACGGTCCGCCGAAGAAGATTGCAACCCCTATTACCTTGTAGGTCTTTCGTGGAAGAGGAAAGGCTAGGAGAAGGGAACTCCGAATAACCGAAACCTACATCGCCAGCAGATGGGCCGCCACGCGATGGACTGCAGGCTACAGCAGTATGGAAGCAAAAGTGTCCCATGTCGGTGCATCTTCCCACCCTGTTTCCATCAGTTTTTAATGAAGTTGTTGCGCCTGTTCGGTGGTCGATACGACGAATCATCCAAACTGGCCGAGACTCGCAGTAGACAACAATGTCAGCGCTGTGTACCAAGAAGTCAGGAGGACGAATTGGTGTATCAGTATTTTCGTCGAGAGAGGCGAAAGAGCTGGACTCGACAGCCGCCTTCGATTGAACACAGCTTTGCCAGTCCCACATCGATTCCTTGGTGATGACTGCGCTGTAGGTGACAGACAATACGACGACCTTTTTGATGATGAGATTTCATTGACGTTTGTTGCGGTCCAGGATGTAGAACTCGTGTATTTGATTCATGAATAAGCAGTTTCTAACTTTCCGATCACATGGGCTTAATACTGGATGTGTTGACGGGTCCTTAATCTCCCACTTCGGATCTGCGAACGGCCAAAGTCTCACTCCATCCCTCAAAGATCACCCGATGGTGATTCATGAAACTTTGGCTCTTTTTGTTTTAGAGGAAGTTGAGTGGTCTTTTGGACATAGTGGCAGAGGGTGCCACTGGTCTGCGCCGAACTCGGGTGAGGTAATGTAAAACACTTGCGATGGTTTCGTCGAGGACTATCCAAATGCTGAACCCTTTTATTTTCAACTGGGTGAGGCAACGAGGACGCCCTACATATTTTTGTGGAGGCATCTGTCGTGCAGCTTCTAAATATTACATCGGCAGTATTGCATCCAAAAGGGGCATGATAGAAACACGCTGCACCAATGCGGCATTCCAGGACCCGATTCTCGTTAAAGAGTGGCTGATGCGGATTCAAACAAGCCAGCGCGAAACGGTTTGGGAATCTGTCCAAATTCTAAAGAGCGGACAGACCTGAGGCAGTTCACTGTAAATAATCTGTGATGTTTGGATGCCAGAAGCCGCCATCTAGTCGTTTCTATTTGCGAACGGTTAGCTTTTCATCGGAAACTACGTCGGCTTTGACGCGTAAGGGCGTCGAAGTGTTCCCTATTGCAGTGAGGTACACGCTGTGGCTAAGGCATTTGCAAACACAAACAGATACATGCAACTGTTAGCTCTGCAGTTACCATGCAAAGCAAAAGTAAAGAGAGTGCCGACTGGGACTACACCTTATCAATGTATCCAGATCAACGGTAGCACTACTCCGATGATGGCAGACACGTTCCATTTGTTTCATAGTCGTGTTCACAGGGACCTGGAAATACTTCGCGAGAGTCTGTGCAGATGCGTTGCTTTCATGTGCTTCCAGTGTTTTTAATACTCGAAGTAAACGTCCAGTATATGGTATTCGATGCGTTCACGTTGCGATTCCCACGCAATATAAGCGACGCTTCCAAACGTTATTGAAAATATTTCGACGCAATGAAAATGCGAGTGGAGATTGCGTCTTATCAAAGCTCTCATTTCAAGCTTTTTTTTTGTATAAATTTCTATATATAGCACGGCAGTCCTCCTCTCTACNTCTCATTTCAAGCTTTTTTTTGTATAAATTTCTATCTATAGCACGGCAGTCCTCCTCTCTACGAACAGAACAATAAAAACAGTCACTTGCGGAAGATTCCACTCAACGCATTTATTTTTTCTTCATTAAATTTGGGATTGAATAGAGAATATCCGTTTGAATGGTACTGGAACAACGCTAGGAAAGATGGCGAATTTTGTTTTGAGAGTGGCAAAAAATATTTACCGACTTTTTTTCTTCGACAATTAATCAGATGTTTTTGTCGTGCTGATCGATGTATTGTTTATATGATTAGATAGAAGATGAAAGAATTGATAGTTTTCCCACTGGCGGAAACGTTGGTTTTGACCACCTCACATTTGTTCTTATCGGTACACTTGTATGCTCGATTGAATATGTGCATATTGAATAATCAGGTTACGCATGTGTGTGTGAAGGCATAAATGCTTCTTTTTGCGCTAATATTTGCAAATTTAAGCTGCATATATAGCCATAGTCACTTGTTGCATATGCTGAATTCGTTTGCTCGATTATTTTTGTCTTCTTCTTTCTGCTTCTACTCCTAATTACTGCAATCTTCCATTTCCTACTAATACATTTCCTAAAAGTTAACAATTTTTCTACTTTTATGTTTTCCACTTTCGCGAATCAATTGTTAGTCAAATTCTTTGATCTCACGCTGATTCCTTTAAATATTTAATCGGTTCGTGACATATGCGATCGATCACAACAAAGAACTTCACCAAATGCAGCACTTGAAATTTATAAACGGTAAATCCACTTCTATTTTCGTGTCAAACCTAAAGTAATGATCGCCGACTCGTTAGCACCCGATCTATGCGAGATCATCGATGCAACTGCGTGCTGTGGATTCTCTTTTCTCGATTTTAGCTTCTTCTCGGCCTCATCTACAATTTCCTCTTGTGTTCTCTCGGTAAGTTCTGGGAATTGTGCTCTCATTTTCTGGAAACAAAGAAAAACTGAAATTAAACAGAATGCATAGAAAGAATTGTAGTTATGGAAATGTTTGAACGATGAAAATTTTTTATGAAAACGGTAAACAGTTGCGATCGATTGAGGGATTGGTTATCGTATAGCCTACTAAGCTTTATTCTCTTTTAACGTCGGGTGGGAGTGCCAAAAATTGCTTGTTGTCTCCCAATTCTTTTCAAGCAACTGAAACCACCAATCCTTCGTTCATTCTTAGGAAGGTCGCCCCACAACTTGCTTCTGCTCCGACTTGTTTCTACGCCAAATCATTCACCCCCCTCCCTTTTAATCAAGTATGAAACTCACGAAAATGACCTTATGATATACTGTCCTCAATGCGCTGATTCATGCTTGCGGTCACACCTCACGAATGCCGATATCTATGCAATCACTGAGAGCCATCAACATGCTATGCTCGGCTGCATGCCGTAGTATGGTGCTTCAGCATGGTTTGCTCGCTAATTTTCCTTCACACAAAAAGACTTAAAGCTCTCAAGCTCTGGACACGTCTCGCACTCGGTTTGCAGTCTGATTCCGGAACGGCGCAAATATCGAGAAGCCTAATTTTTGCCCTTCGAATTAGAAACAATACCATTCACACCGGTATATTAGATGATTTCGTAGGCAACATTGCGTTAATAGAAAACCATCAACATAGTTTTGTGCTCTTGAATGCAGACATTCTCCAACTATAAATTTATGCACGATTGTGTGGTCTGAGCTATTGTTGGGTGGTAACCTCTCTATTGAGGATGTAATGCGTATTCATAATCTAGCTGTTGTCACGATCGTTGATTATGTTCGTTTTCTTCAACGAGCCTCTGAGAGTGGCAAACGGAAGGATGAATATACGAGTACGTATATCCATCCGATAAAAAAATTCGCCAAAATAATTCAGCAATTCTAAAGTTGTTTGGGATAGCTCGCTTACTTTAAGAAAATCGTCCATTGTTCTCTTCTCCTCCAAAGTTTCAAGATCCGCTTTTCTTATAAGTTCATCTTGGAACGACGTGTGCGACGCTTGACGGCGTGCCACCGATGATTGTGATTCCTTATTCAATGACTCGCGCAATCTTTCGATCTTCTGAGATAGATACAACATTGAAACGTGTTGGTATTAATGATTAGCCGTGGTCAAATCCCCTATTCTCTCATCCCCTTCTCTAATCCACCCTTGAGTAGGTAATTTTTGGATTCCCAAACTACCGACAATAAAACAATAAAAGTGTCCGAAATGAGTCATCAAGAATTTCACCGGCCAGGGGACTTTTGTGCTTCGGCGCTTTTCTAATCACTGAAAACCATGCTAAGCAAACTCAGCGCTCAAGGTCGGATTTTATTTCCTGCAACAATTTCTCGGCAAATCAATAACAATCGTTCAATTACTTATACAACCTAGTCATATGCAAGTTGAAGCCTGGAATAATGGCTGACGAAATTCTGGAAAATGGGAAGTGGGGAGGCATACGCGCGATCACCATTGAGGAGGGAAAGGCCCGAGTTTGACTGCAATTGTGGATGAGAGGTGGATCCATTATGATCGTAGGTGGGGAAATGAGATGCCCAAGGGGGGGGGGGGGNACAGGTATGACTCCTAGTGGAAACGGAAGACAACAAACAACTGGGATCCCAACGGGGCAGGAAGTATCTGAGCGTAATAAGAAATGAAGATGAAAGATGTCTGCGTTCGAATGCATTATACTCGTTCATTCCAAGCGAAGCATGTTCTCGCCCGTTACAGAATTTGGGTGCTATTGTAGCGGAACAATTTTTTTTACGAAATTGCAAATGGCTTGAACGATTAAATAAACTTTTGCAAAATTCATTAAAACAATTTATAAAAACCGTTCAGAAAGTTTCACTCTTTTCTAGCAATTGACACTGCAATATTCTATGCAAAAGTGCACCATTATCAATGATACCTGTGATACTGCTCCTTCATAATCAGGGGTTGGTCCAGGGCTTTGCTCGATGCCGGTGGTAGCTTCTTGTCGATTTGATGCGCTACTTTGTAACCGCCTTCGAAAAAGAATCAACATGAAATGCGCTCCCAATATTGCCAATGCAAATAACATTACAACGGCGATACCAATCGCCACTGAATGCCAAGCATCCATTCCTTTTCGCACTAAAAATAAACTTTTTTTCATCCGACTAGCTGTTCGTTTGAAGCAGTTCATATAATTGCATCTAATGCTGAATAGTTCATCCATTCCATAGCAATATTTTGACATATTACTGAATTTTAAAGAATAACTTCATAACAAAAAACGACTTAGAACATTTTTGGTAAAGGCAGCACTGCAAAAAAAAAGTGAGATATTTGATAAGAACGATAATGAGGTCAGTTTGCATAATTGCGAGAGGAGGGGGGATGGAGATAGGGTTGACCACGAAAAATAAATTTCTTAGATTTTTCACGTAAGCGACAAAATTCAGAGCCTGACAAGATAAAAAGTCGCAATACGTCGGAATTTTCTTATTCAGTTTATCTCTTTTTTATTGTTTATTTCTCTATTTATTCAACAGTTCTGTTTGTATTTTGTACTTGTATTTATTGGAATTTTTTGTCTTTCGTCAAAGATTACAAACGAGTAAATCATTTCTGATACCACAAGTGGCCATCTGAACTACTGACTTATTCATCGAAAAAAGAGGCTAACTTCAACTTCTGGGGTATTGCACATTTCGCGCAGTATGAGGAAAATGTCGTCAATAAATGTGCCATTTAACAATCGAACGCAAACTTATTTGCTTAACCTCCGATACGAATTCTGCGAGGTATTTGAGCCAACATTCATCTCGTTAAAGCGGATTCGAGACATGAAGGGATGAGTTAGCACTCTAATGTCTATGCTGTTGCAGCAAGATGAGTCTTCTTGCATATCTCCCGAGGACAGTAACACCTGCCAACAAAGTATTCTGTTTATATGCCACTTCAATTTCTAGTGGTTTCATTTCCGCATAATCACTATCGCTTTTCAGATGGTATAATGTGAGCTGGAACAGTTCTTCACGGAGTACTAAAGAAGTAGTTGAAATTGCGTCAAGGAATCTTCCTTGTAAGAATAATGAGTGGTTTGTTTGAGAACATAGAAGAGTAAATCAAAAGGCTAACGTTTTGACACTGTTATCGGAGTCTCCTCTTCTGGATTGTCTATTAAAACCACCAAGCCGTTTGTTTTATTCATATAAACACCAACTTCGACCATTCTGAAGTGCTAAAGTATGCAACAGTTTTAAATTCGCCAATTCGCGATTATAAGGCAGATTCAGATTAACTTTTTGCGGATGCATATCACCTTTTATGTATTCTGAAGGTTTCGTTTCTGGAAAAATTTTCAACATCTCATCAACATTCGTTTTTACGTTTAGATTTCACGAACAGCGCGATTCTTGTTACGGCTTTCGACACGAGGAGATAAGCTCTTAGAAGAAGGGACATCTGAAGGGCTCAACAAATAAGCCGCCACCTCCCACCCCGGCGTAATCGCTTCGTTATTTCAAAGTAAAAAGGTAGTCGGCGGTTTGGTCCGTACTCAAATTAATTATAAGACGAAAGGACGTTAGAACAGTATCGGATAGTCATCAGTGCCGAGTTTTTCGGCATAACCTACAGCAAAAAAGTTGAAAGTTCCTGCAAAATTATGGCAAAATAGAGTGAGGCCATATCTCACAGCGTAACGACTTCTGGCAGCGTGAACTCCCACCTCAAAAATCACTAAGAATATTCGTGCCATTTTGCATTAAACACTGAGTGTGCTCCAACATCACCCGAAGTTTTCTCCACTGCTTTGTTCAATTTTTTTCCCCAGAATATCAAAAAATATATGCATGGATGTGATTTAAAGCTTGAAGCTAAAAGTGAGAAAAAAGACGCACTGTTTACCCTAAAAACACCTAATGTTAGTTATCCGATTTACAATTGGCTAGATTGCCGCAAGGCATAACTGGCGACCTCGAATTCGATCACCGCAAATGCGCCGCCGAGCAGTGAGGATTTCTTGGCTCTGTCGGAAGCGTGTTGGCTTCCACAGTTACCCTCAAGCATTCTCATGCTTGCATAATTAGACCGCTAACCTTTCGAGGGAAACTAGTTCCATTATTGATGACAACTCGTGTACCCTTTGGATTGATAACACTTTGTGAAATATAATATTGAAGTTGTTCCAAACATTTCCGCGTCAGTGTTGAATTCCTTTGCTTGACACTCAACCATACTGTACCATCAATTGTTAGATAAAACGCCTCAGATGGAAAGCAACTCATAATATCCGCCGCCATATTTTCCTTGAATATTGCACAACGAGAATCTCCTTTCTTTATAATGCGACAATAATTCTGTCTATCAAGGTGGTGACCAAGGATTTCTGCTCATTGATTCACTATCCTTCGTTCTTGGAAAATTGATCGATAATAAAACATTCCTTATCACTCAGTTTACCTGACATATATAAAAATAATGCCGCAATCACTTACCATATTTACTAAAGCACAGTTGCGTATTAACAATGGCATTACCTTGAATACCTTGAAAATATTGTTTACCTTGTTAGGAATACCTTGAGCGCATTAACTTCTCTGATAACAAATATTAATCACGACATAACATTATCGTGATTAATATTGCCTATTAGAGAAGTGAAAAGGCACGATACTACAACAAAAATTCGTGACCCCAACTCAGCCTTTCCGGAGCTTCGGGAACTCACAAGCAAGCCTCAGCCTCCTCGGAAAGCACGTTCCCTCAACTACGCAGGGCAAGGAGCTGGGAGTGACTTTTATGAATATTGTATTAAAATGTAGTCATTCAGGGAAGGCTTTTACAGTTTATACAGACAACCAGGCAGTGTATGAAAACAGCGAACTAATTGGTATTTTAATGACTGGTTGAAAATCATACAATAAGAATATATACATATAACTGCTCGCGTGCGACGCATTTGACCCGATGATGTCTTCTTGAAGCCTTACATATTTATTGATATTCTTCGTCTTGCCATGAACAAATTTGTTTGCGAATTGCTGCGGATGAACCACCTCATTCTACACTGCACACTGTATACAACAATGAGAATTCCTTGAGCAGAAGAGTTAAAGGGTAGGGAACCGCATTTTATATCAGTCTGTGCGACTCACCATCGCCAAGAAAGAGATACAATGAGAAGGAAAGAGACGGGCAATCGCCGAACAGGTACACAGGCTTTTAGCAATGAATGCTTTTGCTAAAGATTTCGATACGCTTCTCCTTGTCGAAGTTTTTAGGAAATCAAGACGAATTGTTACTCATGGCTTCTTTCCTCGCAGAAGGGGCACGCTTGTCGAAGAATGGGTGTTGTCAATGCTAGAGATCCGAACATCAGCAACCTGGGTGGAATCCGAGGCTCTTTTTTTTTGAAATCCAACATTCCTCACGATTTATCGAGGGAGTTGCACATCCCAAACTGCGATGAAAATACACCCAATATGTGCACCTCGCTACCCCCCCCCCNTGCTGAATCAATCTCTTTTTTTTTGAAATCCAACATTCCTCACGATTTATCGAGGGAGTTGCACATCCCAAACTGCGATGAAAATACACCCAATATGTGCACCTCGCTACCCCCCCCCCCTCCCCCCTCATGCTCTTTTTATGGTTCTCAAACTAGACAATCATCTTCTACTGGTTTTTTCTTTGACTAAAAACTGTTTAAAATATGAAGAGTTATTACCACTTGCAAATGTGACACATTTTATACATCCTATATACGTACACACAAACAGATCGTATCCTCAATGCGTTTTTGTAATGAAAAAATGACGAAAATGAATAGAAAGAACTGTCGAGAATTTAATATTAATATAGCAAATAACTAACATCTGGGATGTTTTCAATAATAAGCGAAATGGCGGCGATGCTCTCAAAGAGAGAAAAGCAGACAAGCAGCCGCATATCGACATCGAATACAAATGAAATGATCGTACAAATAAAAATTAAATAGTGCTCAAAGGTTCAATGAACTAATTTGCATATAATTTTCTTTTCATATTGGCGCATAAAGAAATGCCATTTGAATGTTCCCTTCCGTTGGCTCATTTCAGCAATTCTGCTTGTCTTTAATGAATCACCGATCCACATCGAAAGGTCATATTTTGCAGACCATCTCAGTGACACCTCGCTTGAAGCATCCAAGTTAAGAGAGGGATCGAACTCGAAGTTTGTGTGTATCAGGCAGGTGCAGTTTCAATTCGCCCTTTTGTCTCAATAGTTTGTTCACCGAAGTGATAGTCAAAAATGCTAGCATAAAACGGATCATTGTTCAATGAGTAGCTTGGAGATTTCTGACTGCTTATGACATCTGGAGACATCCCGTTCTACACTCTCCCGGTCAACCATCTTCTTACCAGCTTACACCTAGGTTTCATTCCCACCTAAGTTGTGACAAGCTAAATGTGGGACCGATCCTGTTCCATGTTGCGACCGTGATCGAGACCACTTTTAACCTCCACTTACTATAATAGGGTGAATTTTTCGTTCTTCATCTTATGGAACTTTTCGCATCTCCGAACATCCATAAGCAGCGATCCCGAGACAACCAATACCAATCTTATGCCATTTTCTGTCAATGCATATGCTTGAAGATGGATCTACTCATCAACAATACAAATAGCTATGCAAAGGAATTGCGCCGCCAACAACTCGTCGTTGGCGTGTGTCATATCTGTAAACTTTGTCGTTGGCAAAAAATGTCACAACATTACCGTCGATTATGGCACCTGAAAATAAACGATGCTGAAAATTAGTGATGTTCCCAAAATCCTAACATTCAATTTTGCAATGAGATCGGTCCTTCATATTGCTCATTATCTATGTCAAGCCAACTTTTCTTGTTTTTGTTGTTATTTTTTCACATTTAATCTGGACAGTGGAAAGAAACAGACTTTAATATTAATGTGAAATGACTTTCTTCGATAAACAAGATGAATGAAGGGTAGCGATTTTACCTGTGAAATAGAAGATGAAAATTTGGACTGAAACACAATATGATGTTATGAACGCAGCAAACAAATATTGGGATTAAGTTAGATCTTGCTATCACTCGGTTTGTGCTTAAAGGCAAACTTTTTACGTGAGTCAGCCTCATCTGTTGTGCACAGACGCTTGCACCCATGCCCCCCCCCCCCCTCCCACCTCTCCCTCCTTCGCCTCCTCTAATAGGGAGGAATGTTCGTGCCATCCTAGTCGTATACATTTTGTAACTGGAAGACCCCAATCAATACTTACCAATGAAGGGCGGAAATATGGATGGAAATGTGAAAGGTGTAAGCAGTAAAGAATTAAGGATTTTGCAAAAAACATTACAGTGAGTCGTTGTTCCTTAAGCATAACACTATGGGAGAAACTTTCAACACGGCTTTGAGGCTTTTAACGCTTATCAATGACGAGCTATATCTACCGAGTTCCCTCTTGGTCTGAAGTGCGTTCGAAAGTACTATATTCCACTCTTTCACATTGCCCTGATACCTACCGTTAATATGCATTAAAAAAATTTAAGAGACATAAAAGTGGAGAGTCATATGAAATATTTCTCTGAATCGAAAACAAAACCCAACATCAACGATTTCGCTCCCTAATCTCTATACTACGCACTCCTTGCTAATTACCAGAAATTGCGAACTCTGTACGCTCTCAAATAAGGAAATATTCCTAATTTTGTATACTTTATAGTTTTGTCATTCTTTTCAAAACTTTTGATCATCAAACAATATTTCCGCAAATATTTTAACAAAAATGAGAAACGAGGTCAATTCACCGCTAACGAAATGAAGAAAAAAATTAATTCTTTCCTTATTTGTCATATTTGATCGTCCGTAGCTATAATATATATTAATACTATTGAATTTTATGACTGCATTAGTTATAATTATTTTACTCACCTCGAAGTGGTTCATTTGGAAAATTGTCGAAATAATTGGAAATTTTATTCTGAAGTGTTACTTTATTCCAATAATGGTCGTATATTGCAAAGTCATGTGCCTGTAACGAATATATTAATGAGCACTTCTCCCCATCTCATTTATCTTTTAATTTTTATCAGTATTCCATAATGAACTTGATCAATGATGAACTAATATTTTGGGATCTTTTCTTGCATATTTTATTACCTCAAAGAAAGTTCGCTCTAATAAACTCTTTCTTTGAAGGCAACAATTTTTCTCAGATTTTGCGAAACGAACTAATGTTTACCCCCCCCCCCTCTCCCCCCTTCCACTGCCTTTCTTTTCTACGACCTACGTTTATGCTCTAGGACTTCCTCACCTGGAAATACTGAACTTTTTAGGACCTGATATCTCATTTGCATCAGTTCATATTAATGTCAATTTTTCCGACCACAGTGAAAAAGATCAGAGTTCAAGTTCCCAATTGCTGTTCGACCATCTGATGAATTTTGTTAGTACAGAGTAGAACTAATGCAATGACATTGCGAAGTTATGATAAGAAAACTTATTGAAATATATGGATATGGATCGCCGATAATGAATTTCGAATCGAGGAAAATTTCAGAGCATAAATTTTTTTCGCAGATGCTGCTACAACTCTCTCACAGAAATATTGGATTTTTCAAATAAAGAAATGAACAAACGTGGAAATACCTCGCATCAATTTATCAAAAGCGGCATAAAACAGAGCCATAGCCAAGTGGTAAGGATGGTGAGTGAGCGAAATGGATGAAAGAATTGGGCAATTCTCACGCAGGTGGATTGAGGTAAAAATATATGTGCATCACCGAGAAAAATAAGCGTAGTATTTGGTAATTAAATTTGGTCTCAAAATGGATATAAAACGAAGCAGCGGAGCAATTGATGCCTCAATCATCGCACATTGCGGATGAAACGCAACCCAGGAATGCTATTCATTTAAACGATTACATTTACAAGAACTTCGCGGCCATCGATCCATACAAAAGCACCCATTGGATTGAAATTAATGTCAGTTGGTAGTCGTTTGGGATAGTGAGCATCCAAATGGAAAGTATCCTTCCATCGATCGTATGTGTAGGAGTAAACCTGTAAACGAAGAGTCTAAGACTCTAATCGACAATTGAAATATTTTGTCGAAATAGAATGCTAAGCTATCGAATCATCTAAACTTCTAAAAACAATGTGAAAAATTATGATTCATTCGAAAATTTTATAAGCAGAAAACATCGAAATATTTTCCAGAAGGTTATTTTCATTCCGCTCATTCCGCTTTTTTCTTTTCATTATTATCAAATAAATAAAAATATGCTCTAAGAGTTTCTATTATATTTTCAACCGAAAAGTATAGTCTAATGTTGAAGTGATCTAAATTGAGGATCCTTTATGAAATCATTCACTGAATTTATTCTGAAGTAATTGCACTTTCCTTCACCTCATAATTATCATTTCGAGGAAATCCTTTTAATAAATGGTCAGTGATAATCAAGCAGAATGCTACTGTGGGAACCTTTTTGATTNTTGTGGGAACCTTTTTGCTTGAAGAAGTGATCGTTTTTTGCTGTAAATTGTTATAAATCTTTTTCGTTTTTTAATGTTTTTTTATACTGTGCTGAAATAAGTGGCCTATGAATTTCGCTTATTTTTATTGTAGCTCTAACATACTGCCTCATTGAAACATTTCATTCTGAACTATTATAGCTAGCAATTAGAATGAAAACCTGATAAACATCTAAATTCCATATTTACCTGTTCTTGAGCATCAAAATTTTGTTCCAGACTCTTTCCAAATATTCTTTCGTTTATTCTTATTGAATGATCTCTATTTATCTCTAAAAGCTTTATAAGAGACTTGCTTGCGGAATTTATGCTCACCTGTCCATGCTGAAGAAGGAGCGTTGCACCTGATCGAGTTTCCGTTAAAGCGCCTTGCACAAATGCAGGACTTTTAGGAAAGAGTTGCCTTAGCGAATGTACCTTATCCACCTTTCCATTACGAAGTTGATAAACTTTGCTGCCACTGAATAGATAGTTGGCACCGTCAACTGAAAATGAATTTACACAAGTCCATACGATTTCAATTGAATTACATTTTCACCTGCATATAAGCACCTGG
>JAARMF010003986.1:0-11186 GCA_022844705.1 Toxascaris leonina
AGTAGTTAGTTGTTGAAAATTATGTAGGACGAGGCATTTCGAGGAACATCTGAGAATCCCCAATAACCGAACATTAATTGCGGCGAAAACAATCGCCACTTTTCAGGTGAAAGTGACATATCCAATAGGATGGAGAGGAACTGAACCGATTTATTTCGGCCCACTTAATGGATCGCCGCATCTTACGGATGAAGTAGGCCAGCACTGCTTTATACTGAATTTTAATTCATACATGCTTCGTTCTATGAGGACATGCTTAGCTGAATGCCTAGTAAGCATGGGATCCACCTGCAGGGCTGAGATTCAATCTGGTACCCTATTCGAATTCATTCGTGCGCGTGGAATGCGCTACGTCGATCCGCCCCCATGTAAATGAAACCGTTGCGTCTTTCGCACCGCGTGAATCGCAGTTCTGAATTGCACGGAAGTTTGTATTCGGTTTGTAGGAGCCTCGCGATGCACATGTTGGCTATCTATATTAGAATATGATGGTTGTGGAAGTATTGAGCACTGGCATTTGTTTATTTGTTTGTTTGAGTTTATTAGACAATTACTGCAAAAGAACCATTCATTTGACTATAGTTTGTCGCATATGTGGATAGATTTCAGTATATCGAACTAAAGCCAGCACTTATTCGAAACTGTATTCTCCCGTTTATTTCGATGCTTGCTGTTCCATTTGTGATGATTCCGAATTATGGTGACGATTTTGCGATCGCAGGAGCAATATGCAGTATCAACTTAGGTAAGTACACCGAACTAGGGAACATTTTCATCAAAATGCACCAATCTGATAGCCACTAGATTTCCTCTTATTGCAGGTCTCATTGGCTATATGACGTTTTGGAGGGTTCGGCAGGAGAGCGAGAGCGTCTCAATGATTACGGTGATTATGAGTATCGTCCTCGCGGTCGATCTTTCGGCGCATATCAGCTATGCGCATTAAAAAGCACATGGTGGTCGCGATAAGAAAGCAATTCAAGCACTCGAAACTATTGGGTGGCGTGTCTTTCTCGTAAGTTCCTTGCTCAATTTGCGCTGGCGAACTCTATGGCCACGCTTACTGCCGTACCTAAATCCCTACAGTTGATACTATAAGCAGAGGAGGGGAGGAAATTTCTATGTGAAGGACATAGAGGAGGGGAAAGCATTATGATAGATAAACACTTCTGCACGTGACAGAGAGAGGGTAGTTCCAGAGCTTTCTCCTCCATCCACTTGACACGACTATATAGCAGTTTTAACCTGGACATTCAGCTTGATAGGGTCTGGCGGTGGCGTCATCGTTCATCGTCACTTGATCACTTGATTGACCGGACTATCGAACCTCGATGACGCTGCCGGTCACAATGCGCTTCCATTAGGGNTTTGCATTGTTGTAGCCAATAAGTGACGCCACCCCGCCGGCCAGGCGAGCAGGCCTTTTCACCGCTTCGCTTTAGCCGGGTTGGCCCTTAGGGGTCAGATACGTAATCATCGCCCTGGTACCCACGATAAGCCTGTCCAGCTTGGTAAGACCTGCCAGAGCACGAAGCTCCGCTGGCATAGCCTTCTTGACCCGTTGCCACCCTTGCACTACGTTGAAGTAGCGAAGTCGGAATTTTGCAAGGGATCATTCATCGTAATTTGCTTATATGGCCACAGCTGCAAGAGAGTCATCCTTGCTTTTCACTATTTCCAGAAGTTTTTTCATGACCTTATTTCAATCTGACATGAATGAAGAATGTAACATTTAACCAACGCAGTTGTTGATAGTGATTAATGGCAAATGATTATATGGATCAAGATACTGAATTGACATGGGTCACCGAACCCTGGTTCGATTATCCGCACAAATATCTCGTCCAAGGCAGGTTGCAGGCAGTATAATTTAGATTCCTCTCTTACGGGTTCTTTAATGGCAGTTGAAAACTATTTGTTAAGAAGAGTTGGTGTGGGGAGAGGAGGGGATAGAGAAATCAAGCGAACAGACCTAGATCTGTAAGACAGTTTTGAATGGGTGAGAAGAAAATGAATGGGCATTGCTTTTGATGTCGTTCGTTTGAGTGCTGCTCAAGAATACTTGTTCATGGATTAGCTGCTTACTTTACTTGAATTATGCAATTTTACTCCAGCTTTAACTTGTTTCAGGGAGCATTTTCAACAGTTCTTGGCATACTGGTATTGGTAACGGTCGATGCGTACATCGTCCAATTCTTTTTCAAGACAATTTTCCTCGTGATCATATTTAGCATGATGCATGGTCTCATCTTCCTTCCTGTTCTACTTACCGTTATATTGCCTCATGCAAAAGACCGTAGCATCGAAGGTGAAGTCTGCGACAATCACATTAGAACGAGTACATCGGGGCAAAACGGTAATACCCTGACCAATGAAAATAAAGGAAAACTCGAATGCATCTCAGTCGACGATCTTAATCTAACCGAAATCAATCTCTCAGATTGTAAGGGCGGCAAAGGTGATCAAAAGGTTATGGAAATAGCGGAGATCGAATGGATCGAAGACAGTCAGAAGAGCGAGAGCATAGCGAATGATAAGAGCCTCGATGATGAAATCCAATTTGCTGACGATGCTTCGAAGGGTTCCGAGGAGAGTGTCGAGAAACGTTCAAAACAACAAGAGGATGGGAATGCGACAAACGCGGAAGAAAGTGATGACAGGGGAGGTCATGCTCATCTGGACCATCCAGAAGGCAGTGAATTAGAATGCAGCATAGCAAATAGAGAAGTCGATTCATCACCTCAACGGAAGGGAACACAAAATGAAGAGGATAACAGAAGGATGCTGGAAGTGGAAGCATTCAAAGATGCGAAGAGACTCACTGTGATAAACGATTCGAAATGTTTCTACATAATTATGCATTTACTTATTGATGGCACAATTGCGCTTAGCATTGTTTATAATTTTGCGACTTGTTCATAATAAACTGATTTCTTATTAAGTGATCAATTCTAAGTAACACGAACAAAGAGATGGATTCGAAGATGAAGAGAACAAGAAGAAACACAAATAAGATGCTCATATTTACGGAAAGATCACGGCTTAAGACAGAAATATTCTGAGTGGACGTGAAAGTCATCAACAAAATGTCCCAAAACTATAACTGCTGAGGTGAAGACCTATAGTTGCATCTCTAAAAAATCAACGAAGTATGACAGAGAGCATGCCACGATTTGTTCGTTTGTAGATAGCTCAGTTGAACGGCATATTATTGGGAGGTTCGGCTGAAAAGTCACTTCCGTAAATGAGTAACAAAAACTAAAATATGCTGGATAATATGTGGCCTCCATCAGTCTAGGCAAATCTTCAAAAGCTCGATCATTTGAGTTGATTCGTGTGGAACAAACGCTAATTTTTTGAAAAGTTCAATTGTTCATAAGTAATTTCGAACTTATAAATCACTGTGAATTATGCAATAATATGCCGTATATTATTACGACTCTTTCAAGAACGCTATTTGGGGCTGTATTGCAAATGCCTTTTCATGTGCTGTTTGCAAGTCTTCCAAGTTTTGCAAAGAACACAATGTCGACATCTTCTTTGTGAATATTAATATATGCATCTATGTGTATAACGGTTCGCCAGCAGGCTGACCACCAGGCGTTCCAGAGATCCGGTCACAACAGCCATGTATGGGCGTGGTTGTCAGCTGCATTGACACGTGAGTCGATGATATTATAGATGTCTTTGTATCTTTGTATCTATGTGTATATTAACGTGTGCTCGTGTGTATGTGTGTGCCCATATATGTGCACATGTGTTCATCTGCGCTGATGAGTATGGCATATTTGAGTGTGTGTACGCATGTTTTCCGTTCCTCACAAATGGGACCTTCACACTGAGAATCCTGGGGTTCATTCTCATACACTCATATAGTAATAATTGACGTATCTAGAGAATTGTTCTGGGTCCTTTCGCCCTCTTTGCTCAAGTCGCACAAATGATATTTCAGACCACACCCTAGACGTGTAGGCTGTTTGCTCATGATTTTGCAAACTGCTGTCAATTATAGAAACATTCTAATGATTTTTGCGAATTCCAGAATTATGTGGGGAAGAACGTGACGGCCGGGTACTTCTTCGGATAAGCGTTTCTGCGAAAGTGTGAAGAATTAGAAGTGGTGTAGTGATTGTGAATTGAGAGTATCAGTGGTATGAATGCACTGAACATTCCTATAATCACAGCGTCGTCGCCCATCACTGGCTGGTTCTGAAATAAATGTGACTATGCAATGCATTGGAAACGTTCAGAAAGGCTTCAAGTGTTTGCAATTTGTTGGTGCTTCCAGGATCATATGAATTGGAGTATATTACTTAGCTAGAAGTTTTCAATATTAAATCTTGTTAAATAACCACAATGAAATTTGGAGTTTTCCTAAATAATATTCGCTTTGTTTTCGAGATCCCTTTCGAGGACACATATCATTCGCCCCATATATAGCATGGTATACGCATTAATGGCAAATGCAGAAAAAGTGTTGCTACGAAATGATTTCAGAAGAGTGTTGCAAGAATCTCCAAAAAATAACTGTCCTTATTCCTGGGAGCAGAAAATGTTTTCTTTTACGCCAATTCTCATATCCTCACATCCGANCGCCAATTCTCATATCCTCAAATCCGATCTTCATGAACGGAATGATCTCTTATATTTGTTCAATTAATGCAATGCTCTCTTTCTTCTCTCTTTCATCTTTTTATTACCATTTTTCTATTATTTTTACATCTCATATGTTTTCATTTGTTTCTATAATTGTTGCTGACTGTCATTCCGATCATTTCTTATATTGTTCCAGTAAACGTTTATCTATTCGTTTATCCACACTCTTCTATTACGTGATATCTCACAAATTCAGTATGATGAAGTGATTTTTTCTGTACCATTAGTGCAATAGTTGCTTCGGACTCGACGAAGGCTTCGCGAGAAGTTCACGGTGGTTTGGTGGTCAATGACTGAATATTTTGCTAGCGTGATGGATGGTGCAAAAGAAGGCCATAATTTTGGAGGGAAGTAAATATGAATGGAAGGACGGGTCTGCGAGGTTGTGTGGTTGTTTTAATGAATGAACGATGAACCGAAAAGTTCGAAAGCGATTAGCGATTGAACGCTGAAAAATTGAAAGAAATCCGATTTGATTCCATTGTCAGTAAAATATTTGTTAGAGTTTCATTGAATCAAACACTTAAATTCTTTCAATAATGCGGCGATATCGGCAATATCCAACGTACTAAAATTAATATTTAAATTCTCGAAGTATCAAAGTGACCGCTAATATTATAAGCAAATGAACCCACCAGCTGAAAAGATTATTGTGTGGATCGATTTTGTTTATTCAGATTCTCACAAATTCGATGTAAATTTTATGGCGGAAATTCAGAAGCACAATCTCTTTTACAGAACGCCCCTTCATCGATGGGTTCATTTCATATTTTTGTAGTTCGGAAAGAAGGCTGCTTAACGTTAGTCTCCACAGCACTCTTGGTTTACGATAACTGCCTTGCTGCGAGCTTGGCTTTCGAGTATATCTCCTTGGTTCGGCTACTGTATCGGTTGGGTGTAAGAGTGCAATGGAAGCAGTGAGTTTTGTGGAATATTTGGAGTTGCTTTCCTTCCTGACAAATGAAGTGTTTTGCGAATCGCTTCGCTTGTAACGAGATTCAATGGATGGAAACAGTTCAAGTTTTGACAAGCAATTAAAGAGCTATGAACCGTTTGTAATTGATGAAGACTGATGATGTTGTAAAATGGAATTGTGTAGACTGTAAAGAACCAATTCACCAAGGCCACAGGGGTGGTGAGGAAGGAAGAGGATATTGAGGAGAAAAGGTATTATCAACGTTTTGGGCTGTACGACTCGTAAAGTGTAGAGTAATCATGACTGATAATAAAATCATACAGACCAGTTTTTCCTTTCTTTAGGGCCCGTTTATGAAATGAATCATCATTTCTCAACGCCTCAATCTAGGTGTTCGAGTGTCAGCAACGATTCAGTGAATGGCTAAATTATAGATAATTGCAGAATCAGTGTGTCTGATATTCACCTCTCTCACTCTATCCAAGTGACCATTCATTTCTCTATTTCGATTCCCTTGTATTCATAAAAATAAGACATTTCGCGCAGTGCAAGTAACGCTGAATATTTAGAACGGAAAGTCTTGGAGAGCAAAGCAAAATCCGGAACCGGAAATGCAGATGACATCACCCTCAATAGCAGGTGGCTTTTATAGTAGTTGTCATTTCATAATTGATACTTCAAATGAAATGTGCAAAATAATTTATGATTTTCTAAGAACTGCGTGTCATCTATGAAATGCACAATAATTGTCTCTTGATCTTCCATTTCGAAGGGTCAGTGGTCAGGGCAGTAGAGTATTCACGAGACGTCTGTCTTGAATATCTTAGCTTAGCATTGATGCATTGATGATCTTATTGCAGAAAGTAGGAAAGAAGTGAACATTGAACCTGGCTATGGACCTAACTTTCCAAGAGGACTCTTACGAAAGGTGGACTTCGAGGTTGCATGTGAAGCTGGAAAGATTGTAAGTGCAGTTATATTTCACAAACGTTTCTTCATTTCANGTGGAGTTCGAGGTTGCATGTGAAGCTGGAAAGATTGTAAGTGCAGTTATATTTCACAAACGTTTCTTCATTTCATTCGTAACGACTACTATCGATCCGCTGCTTCGCTGTGTAGAGATATGAGACGATATCAGCTTCTATCTGAGCAAGCTTTTTCATCACTTCCAGGTTTCTGTCTGCATACATGTTGGCATGAACAATGTGTGGGCAATGTGTGAAATGTGTGATATGTGCATGCAGCTTCACAGTAACTTCCTTGCCATTTTCCTCTTTCCGATGGCCACTCCGTTTCTTGTACGCTACATGCAGCTTATATCGCACGCGCATTCTGTGAAAGCACATGAACGTCATCGGCATGGAGCTACTGCCGTCATTCGTGCCTCGCCCATAAACTGAAGAAATAATATTCCTCCTCTGTAGCAACTTGCAAATACGAAGGGCAACTGTATGTGCAAATGCTACGCGAAAGGAGGGAAGTGCCTGTGCAAGTTTTGAATTTGCTATGCAGCACTGCAAATTTGCCTCGTGAAAGCGCATTGTAACAATGTCGTGTCTCCGAGCATTCGTCAAAATTTGCCTTCTTAACAGTTTCATCTCTGCAGACACTGCTGCAATCAAAAAATTTGGTTAGCCTGCTCCACTGTGAGATCATAATTTCTTCGATACCGATCCATTACCTTCAAGTCACAGAATGTTCCACTGTTATNGCGTTCCATTGTTATGAGCAATAATATACACTGCAACTATAACTGTGCAAAAATTCGTCCGTTACACAATACACAATAGAATTTTGCAATTAAAATTAAACGTAAATCTGCAGGACCTGCCGTAGAAAAGTCATTAAATCCTGCACCGAGCAGCAATGAGAGATTCGATAGCTCGGACTTTAAAGATGACGTCATAATCGTTAGCAATCGCTCCAATCCAAGTAGCCAGCCACACTCATATCCAAAGAACTGCAAACCTTTCTGAATTCTACAGCAGTTTGCAGCGTTCGCCACTTTCTCCAATGGCTCCCACATTCCACAATGTATGATTACATAGGCAATGTGCCCATTCTGTTCTCATACGTTCGCTCCATTTCAGTGCGCTTTCAGCCGATGATAAAACTAACCCGGTCCATGTTAGTGGTCACCGTTAAAGGAACAGCACTCGAGAAGTTCGATCTCGGTGATTGGGTGTTTGCCATAAACGACGTCACACTGAAAAATATACGTCACTGCTTCAGCATGCTCAAAGAATTTGTTTTGCGCAAGCAATCCTATGTNTGTCACTGCTTCAGCATGCTCAAACGACTTTGCGCAAGCAATCCTATGTGGCGAGTTTGCAATCTCATCCACTTCTATTATCACAGTGACGTTTCATCAAAACAGTTATATCCTTTCAACAGATATATCACGATAACTAATTACCCATCATTTCGGCTATGAATTCCCACTTTTGAGCATTTTCGGCCCAAAAAGATTTTAACGAACTTCCCGCAGATCGAACACCTTTTCTTTTGGTTATCTGATATCCGCAGTCGATCATTCGTCCTAAACTTATCTCACATTCTTATGAATATCTCAAAAATATCGTTACATTTTACAGTTCGTTGATCTCAAGGTTTCTACACCATATTCGGCCACAGCATTACACCACATCGTCCGCACTTAGCTCCATAACACTTGATGACCGTACAAATTCTTTCGACGGCTAAAACCACGGTCTACTCTCCAGTGCTTCAGAAGTTTGCTGAGTTGATCACTGAGGTTTTGTTGCAGCTCAAATTTACGATATACCGAACAATAAAAACAATGAAAATCACAAACATTAATGCATCTCCGTTTATACCACAGGCGACAGAAACACAAAGTGGTTATGTATATCTTGTTGGCTATATCACTTTGTATCCGGGTTCATCCCTCGGCATCAATATCAAATCATACAATTACAAGGTGACACTCTTCTTTATGCTACTGCTTACATGAAATTTCTTAAAGCAGTGGCAGCAGTGACTTGTTGCCGTCATCACTGATTATGCAAAGCGACGCTTAAATATTCGCAAAGAGTGCATAATATTTCAAAGTTCATTAATATATAGCATTTTCGTCTATTGTATGCATTTTGCACACTCACGCATAGTGGCAGTGAGTGAAGAAAATAACGAATAAGCTGTATTTCCACTGCTATACTTAAGTAATGAATAACTAAGTGCACTGAGTATGCATTTCGAATTATTCAAAGGCGGAATGAAAGGCATGGAAAACATCTGTTGTGATTTATGGCGAAAGTGCCCTGAGTGAGGTAACTTTTCGTTAAGCCGCTCCATGCCTCGTGGTATCATGTCGCAGCAACCATAAACTATTTGAATGGTTCTAACTATTTTGCAAAAGTCTGTTCTCCATAACGGATTTCAGTTGCTCGGTATGCGCACATTTCTTGTCGGTGATGCAATATTGGCAGTAGATGGTCAACCACAAACAACTGTCGGTGGCACGTCAGCGCTTATTGTACAAGCTCTCACTAGGAACAAATATGTAACTCCTTTATCAACGCTTGCCGGTTTATCAGTATGTGCTGGTATGGTGTGGTGTCCCTGACGCCCAACGTGAGCTTCATTGGGAAGCAAAGTCTGATATTTTTCTTCTGAACTCTCAACTGTCGCACATATCCCCACAAACAGCTGTCTATCATAATCTCTCCGGACGAAAGCTCCTCTAATGTAGTGCGAATTCTCCGATATCTGATGGGGTCCCCTTCGGGAACAGCTATAAGGCTTTTCGGTGGGAGCAGCCTGTCGAGGTGCATCGCCCCTACAAACTGCTTGCTGATAGAATGCACCCTTCCTGACCTCTTCCCACGTCACATTACTAAACGCATCGCCAATTGGCTGTTTACCAAGGGACGTTGCGAAATGACTGACATCGTATCACAAAGTTTGCAACAATAAAGACTGTCGGAATTTACTAAAAAGAGCCCGAAGGAGATACTTGTCTTTGTTATATAAGATCATAGTGAAACGGTTTCTGCTACTTTAAAATGTGCAGCAGGCGTCAACAACGCACTTCTCCTTTCCTTCGTTCGACCCTAAGAGAATGCTCGACTTCAAAAATCCTTGTGCCTCATCGTTTGGTTGTGTACGATGGCCTTAGTTTTCTTCTAGGTTTACGAAGAGGACTGTTTGCGCATAAGATGCGTCTTGATCTGAACAAGTGGTTCAATAAATCAGATTTATTCACCCGTTTTCCGGAGGGAATCGGGGTCCACCTCATCTGTCCTTATGTTCCACCAGAGCGTCTTTCACTACAGCATGCATCCGGCCTCAACTGACAATTTCTTCAATTGCGTGATGCATCATTTCAAAGGAAACGTTCTCGGTTAATGGAATGGAAAAGGTGTGTTCTCAGAATACTTATTTGAATGGTACTTGATGGAATGACTGGATGGAAGCGATGAGCGATCAGAGGAAGGTTCCCGTCGACTGTTATGTATCTTATGCGTTTTAGATTCCATGCAAAAGTTCTGTACTTGTGCAGCAGACAGACTTTTGTAATCTCACGTCGGGATAACTGCTGCGCGATTCTGCGGAAACAAGCACCCAATGTCTATAAATTCATACGCATGTAATCCTCTAACTAAATGGTTTAAGTCGGTGTAGGTTGGTACACTCCAACATTCGCGCACTCATAAACTTCTGACAACAAGGCTTAGGTTGGTCTGCATCAGCACATACCGAATTGCAATTTAATGAGCACCCCTTTACACAGCAATTTCGATGAAGGGTTCGCATTAATCCATCGACTAATATATAGGAAGTGAAGGGAATTTTGAAAGAAAAACAGACTGGACCAACCGAGCAAACAACGATTGCAAAACAGCGATGGGGTGTGCGTTCAATGAACGATTTGCGCAAATTTGCATATCGGCATCATGAACACGATGGAATCCGAACTCAAAGAACAGTTTTATGTGTCGTTAAGGACTGTTACAACACAGTGAATGCTGCGGTATGACACGCTGACCGATTGAATTCAACTGATCAGCAGAAATTTGGAGTCGACTCGCTCTTGCTTCTTGCACTCTACGCTACGAGCGTCAGCAATAGCAATAATCTAGCATCCATTAAGCCCCAATAAAACATTTTTACTGTATGCCACAATATCACACCGTTTGCGTCGCTTGATATTCAAACTCGCACCCAAATTGGCTAATAAGTTCCCACCAGGAATGCAGTAATAACGAACCGAATGTCTTTTGATAAAAGTGGTTATAAGAATGGACAGATAAACACAAAAAAGACGGTTTTTTAGAGCTTTTGCATCCACAAGAAATGCAACGACCGATGCTATCGGTTTCTTGTAGGATGTATAAGGAGGCATATTGCTCAAAAGTTTCGTACAGAGATGATAATCCACTTCTCAAAGTTTATTCCACAAAGATGCTGCGCGACCTGAGGAAGGAGCTAAAGAAGCCGAAAAATTATACGCTAATCAGTTCGCTATGCCGGCTTACAGTTGCTTCTCTCCACACAATGTTTCGTAAGTGTGGAAAACGAGATAATTGAACAAGCATGAATGATAAAGGCATTAACCTTGACCCCTGCTCTTCTAAGTTCTTCCGTGTCCTCC
>JAARMF010003992.1:0-12779 GCA_022844705.1 Toxascaris leonina
CTTAATAATGAGGATTAAAAACTGAGAAGCACAAGTACTTCCGAAGGGCACTTGCAATTGAACAAAATGACAAAGAGTTCGGCACAGAGGTAGAGAAAATTCATACAATTTCATGCTAATTCAATATCATTCGGCGCGTAGGCATCTTCCACAGCACTGAAAGATAGCATATTCTCCATAACAAATTTGCCCTTTTTGGCTGCCACACTCGTATTTTTCTTCATGTACCCTTTTAGAATGGGGAAAGAATTAAAAAGCTTCGAACAGGATTGGCATGTGGCGCGTTGCTAATCAGTCTTCTGACGATCAATTATTGCACATAGGAGTCTCCATTCCTTGTTTAAGCCGATATGAGAAACAGACTCATGCGAAAGCATCTATTTAATTATGTAGTAACACTCCTGCTCACTTTTTTCTCAAATAGATCGTTTTTATTAGTTCGTTATTTGGGCCAATAGCGTTTGCTCAAATTATATCAACAAATAGGCCTATTGGACCGCGTCGTGCAAATAATATTTTGAGGGTTATCGGCTAGCTAACGAAAACAGTATGTATTTGACAGCAATTTGTGGCATTCATGATTGACACAAGCGAAGATAATGTTGAGGCATGTCTTATAACATAACGAATTGTTTGTTTTATATTATGCTCTGAACTGATACTGCGGTCTGCATTCCAGATGAAACGTCAAAGTACGCTTAATCATCGCTGTAAAGGAGCGTAGAAATTGTGTAGCTTTATGGAGAGTTGATCAATGTTTGAAGGGTAGGACTCATTCTTGTGGGCATTACAACTGTGGGTGAAGGATGGCGATCTCGAAATAACCTGACTTATTGATAAAGCATCGTGTCTAGAAAGGAAGCAATTTCCAATGAAGCATTTGGGATGCTGAAAGCAGATGTGTGCCAATATAGTCTCGACGATGAAGCCTGGCGCAAGAATTATTATTTCCACTTTTCAGATTCTGAAATTTTCTTATCAATCGACACAGTTTCGCATCTGTGGTAAACACGAGTGATAACGAAGAAACATCTCATATCTGTATTGTTTATATGCTCCATTTCCATCACAATGCTATTAGCGTGAACTTAAATTGCAACTTGATTTGATTCGCATATTGAACAGTGATCAGCATTATACTTTAGCAGCTGCTCCTAGATCTTTAAAATTTTTTTAGAGCATGTGTTACAGCATGGCTTTTGGTCGCATAAAGTGTTGTAGATACTTTTTTCACTGGTGTAAATTTCTGCTCGCATAGAGCATTATGAAACGAAAGAGAGAAGAAGGAAGAGCGGGAGAGGAGACATATGCGGAGAGGGCTGCTGGAGAGAATGGAAAGAACAAGAAAGAGTGGACAGCACACCAATTTTTCCGTCACGGATGACTGTGGTGATGTGAGGTAAATAAGCGATCTCTGATACCTATGAAGCTCGTTCTTATCATAAAAATATTTGCAGATATTTTGAGATATCATACTCATTGCTAAGTGCTGCACAATTTCATGCGTAAACTTGAGGTTACTGATGTGATTTTTGCATTGGTGATGAAATTTTATTTGCTTTGTTTCGACAGCTATTGATGATTAGCATTTACACTTCTTTTCCTAATATTCTTTCAATTCTCGCTTCACTAATCCCAAAAATCGGTGCTGAAAATGAACTTACCGTCCATTTGGAAGGTTAAATCGCTGAGTGATCATTTCATCGGCAAATCACTCAAGCGAAATCAGCTAATGCATTCGCATGTTTATCTTCGAAATCATCTACAGCGTTGGGATACACAGACTCATTCAAGATAATCTCATTTGAGAAATAAGCTTCTTCTAAAAAAATGTTAAATTGCATGAAACATTTTAACACCTGTGATAGGAATTTGATATGCTTCTTGTTTGCTCGCATGTACATTGTTCACAAATGGTCTGCGCCATAAGAGCATCCTTCGCAAGAATTTAGCGTCTTTGGCGGCAGAAGTTTCAAGTTGCCTGCGAAAGCTCGTTAATAGATGGTGTGTTTTTCTGGATTGGAACCAATCGAGAAGATGACAAGAATGCAGCCGTAGCTAAAGAAAGCACTGAAACAAGCGCACAGTAAATGCACCATCTGGCTTTCCAAACTCTGCGAACGAACTCGTCATCGAGCTTGAATTTGTTTCGGCATCTATGAAAGCAAGTTCATTTTGTTGCCGTGATTCGTTGCCCAACTAATATGTCCTACGAAGGCCTACGAATTGTATGGTACATGTAGGTATGCGAAAACAATGATGCCAGTGTTCGTTGTCGTAATGCTTCCAAGAAAATATAGTCAATATGACGATAAGCAGAAATTTTAAGCGTGTACTTCCGGATGATAATCATATGGCACTCAGTGGGTGGCTTCATAGACATAGAGCACAATATTTGATTTCCGGTGTCAAAAGTTAGCGGGAAGAAGTGAAAGAAAGGCGAATCATTTGAAAAGCACAGAAAGAAAAAAGTGCATCGTTTACGTGAATAACAGAGGGACGTCACATAATGAGTAAGCGCGAAATAATGATTTGCTGTTATCAAAACGTTCGCAGCACAATGCCACATAAAACGCCCCTTGAACAATCGTTGGTGGGTGTGCTTAAAAGAAATCTCTCCGCTAGTTTTTGGACACTTTTCAGTGGAATCTGTTTCTGCAGATACTCTACTTATTGCTTTGTGATTGCGAATGGAGACGAAAGATGCGTATTGTCGGTTGATCTTATTGCTTGCGTTTGGACAGCTCTTACCGAACGGGGCGGGAGCAAGGGCAATTCGAAATGAATTCGACAGCGCAATTATTGATGAGATGGTAGAGGATTTCTGGAGCGAAGAAAAGAACGGACTATTGGAAGAGGCAAGGCTTTTTAACAGCTTCCCAGTTTCAGTTCCTGATATATACGAGTAAAATGAGACATTTTATAATTACTTCTAGTTTCCATGCTGTTTTGTAAATTAGCATCCACAAAACCTTTCATGCCGAGACTGCGCCTGTCTTTATTTATGGATATTCACACCTGCCTCCGAGTGGTGAGCTATCGTCTCCATCACTGAACCGAACATTTTTCAAATCAAGCCATCAATTTCTGAATACGTGACGGTCACTTGAATATGTTCGAGAATCGACATTTACAATGTGACCAATGAGGCCAGATTTTCGAGTCTATCCTGATAGATGAAAGGAAGAAAGCTTTATGTAAATAATTTGGTTGTTCCGACACAGTATGAGTAAGTATATTGTTGCGAATGTTATGTTGTTGGATGGCAATTCCAGACAGTAATCTCTGTGATGAGCAAGATCGCAAAGCACATCATGCCGGCTGTTCTGATACGTTCTCTAATCTTTTTATACTAAAGGACCGAATTCTGACCCATTTGTATATTCAGTTTTCACAAATTGATGTGGAGGATGAAGGAAAGTAGGGAGCGGATTGCAAAGCTTGTATGGTGGAAGGAGTAGCACTTTCTCTGATGTCGTTAGGGAGAGGACAGCTCCCCTTGATTCTTTCATTCAGAAAGAAACGGAAACTACGATCAGGTCATAAATAAGGCAGCAAAACATTCTCTTTGTTATAAGAAGAGCCCATTAAAATCATTCTCACATGCGTCGCTATATTCGCTTGATGCTAATATTAAAGGTTATACTTTCATTGCAAAATTAGTGAACACTGCATGGTAGATTTGTTTCAATTGATGCGAAGAGAAATGGAGATTAGAATTACTGCGGCGAGGGAGGCGGGACTTAGCAACTGGAAGGGGAAGATAGTTCCATATTTGGAGAGAAAATGGAGTCTCACTATCTTGGGATGGTCTCGGAGGAAGGAAGTGTAGGAGAGAGGCTGAAGCTTTTTGGAATGGTCTCGTTTCAGCTTTTATTTTCTTCTGATGGGATGAGAAAAAGTTAACTCATAATTAACGGATGAATGAGGCATGCACACGGAGCTTTTGTTATTGCTGTTATAGGATTCAGTTTCCTTGATTTCCCTTCTTCTTATTATTGAGCAATAATAGTACAAGCACGTCCAGCATTCAATCAAAGCAAACTGGTCTAAGGTTGGACATTTCTATTGTTACTGACCTTTGCAAGCCTTAACTCTTAATACTGCTACTTATTTTTTTATTGTTCAGAAGATGCATTCCGATGTCGAGCCACGAGAGAATGACGAAGAAACAAGGAGAAAGCTAGATATTGAAATGAGCGATGATTGGGAACAGAGCCGAAACGAGCTACGAGAAGAAGCAGACATGTTCGATGGAAGTTCGAAGGATTTGATCAGAACGAAAGGGATTCCACTGAGGAACCAAAGAAGTTTATCGACGAATAGAAGCGCTTCGAATGTGTCAAAAAGGTTGAAAACGCGATGTTTTTTCAATCCGGTAACCTGTTAACTGCGAACTTTATGCGTGTTGCTGTGAAGATAGCACTCTGTAAATTACAATCGACGCAAATGCTCCATTTTGGGTTATCATTTGAGCTGAGGATAAGTGCAGCTTCATTCTTCCGATTTCATCGTGAACTATAGGCAACATGCGATATAGTAACCGAATCGGCTGGCTTATAGATGACGCATTTGTTAAAGCGGTCGTTTTCTACAGAGTGCTCCAAGGATTGTTAGTTTAACAGCTGCGTTAGTGAATAGTGATTGTCATTTCTTAATTTAAAACGATGTGAATGAGAAGGATGGAATATCAGCAGCTTTCCTTTCGTTGAAATAATAAACACCAGCGATAGGTGTTTCATTGAGACACTCTTTGGGAACCTTTCAAAATATGTGTCCTTTACTGAAATGTCGATCCTTCAATTTATAACATGCATGAATTCTTCTCCGCAACGCTTGAATACGCTTTCCGTTCAGTTGTGAAATTTAACAAAAAGTTTACGCTCAATCCGCACAAGCATTGCAGATTTATGCGGAATTTGTAGAGAACATCTTTCATCTCACTTATCGCAGCTTTCAATCTTTCCGTTGGATTCGCATAACCGCTTTCGCGAACATCGCGTTATGGATCTCCATTAGCAAGCTTTCTTTACACGCCTGAGTATGAGTTCTATGTAATGCCTAAGGAGTTCATGCACCGAGCTCGATGTAATATATCTTGTGCACTGTGATGCTGATTTGTATGGTATTGATCTCCTCATATATTTATAGCGATGAATGTGTGTATGAGTGATATTTCCAATGAAGTGTCCTTGAACTGAGTGAATATCAAAAGGGATATCATTGAATGTGGCGAGAAGCTCGCAAGAAATAACATTGCAAACAATACTTCGGTCGAAAACGTTATGCTGCAGCGTTTACCATATTTGCTTTGAAATGAAAGTGTTCCTGGTCCAAGCATAGCATGAGCCTTTTCACTGTAAAGTGAAGTGGCACATAGGAGATTTGTTGATAAAGCTATTGCACACTCGCCATCTGCATGCTGACGAAAAGTTCTAAGAGGGCATTTCGTATCATTATAAACTTCTTCTTCTTTTGACCGGGATGAAGAGAAAAATTGTGTTAAATTCTGATGGTTTTTGCAACGAAATCCTTTTTTTCAGTGGATGAATGTATAAACGAATACAACTGCCTGTTAGCAACATAATGAATTGGTTGCCTCAGCAATGGTTCAATCATTTGGTCAAGAAAAGATTCAGCGAGGCAACGTTATGTGCCACCGCTTTAGGGCTCAGCGGCACTCACTAGCAAAACATCATGTACAAATTGTCTACCAATGACGATTTTCCCTCCGTTGTTCAGACACCGCGATACTCCGCAAAATCAGCTATTCGGTCGTCAATTTTGCGCTGCTAGAAAGTTCCACAAAATAGCATTATGGAGGTATTCTCAATCCGTGTCGGTCTTTCTGTGCGTATTTGTGTTAATCTGTTTATTAGATCCATTCTGGTTTAGTGACAAAAAAAGGACACCAACCAAGAGTTTTGTTTTCGTTTTTCAATATTTTAGTGGCACATTAGCGGATGAGACCTAAAAGCGCACATAGTGTCGAGTTTCTTGATTTGCTTTCCCTCTCAGTCTATGAACATTAACATTGATTTGCTTAAAAGGAAACAAATCGCCAGATCGAGAGTATTCTCATTCTTTGTGATCAGTTTTTGAACGGACTATTTAACACAATGAAGCATAAATTATTGTGTCTTTGCACTTTCCTCACCAATAGGTAAGGCAGATTGCAGTCGCAAATATCTATCGACTACGAAGAGGAGCGTTGGTGCGAGCATGAACTACGCAAGATGGAGTAGAAAATAGCGTGATTTCTGCGAGACGCAGACAGTCCACAAAAGTATCGTAGCTGTTCAGTGCTGCTTTCAAGCAAAAGACACTCTGCAATTCGTTCACATTCTTTAAAAATCATGCTGCTGTCTGCTCCATACCGTTCCAATTCCCACCTCTCTCCCCACCTCCTTTCTCCCTCATTCCCTTTCCTCACATGCATCCGCATTCCTTTTCGGTTCGTTGCATCTGGTACGATCGGCACTTCACTTGATGTTTCATCATTAGATGCGTTTCAGGCAAGTATAATATGAATGAAAACAGGAACATTTTTATCGGAGCCGGAACGACAAGCAGTATTAAGCAGTAATCATGTAAGCAATCATAACAACACCACTCATCTTTTATATTTTGCAGCAGTAGTGATGTGCGTTTGCAAAGTATATCTCCCAGTGTCCATCTGCCTCGAAAATACTATCTGAAAACTAGAGAAATGAATGTTACCGCATACAAGCGAATCATGCGTCGCTGCAAAATTTTATCATAGAAGTTGAAAGAGCTGTTTCATCGACTGCGACTTGGTTGGGCCATCCATCGCCTTATGTCAACTCAATACCAGCAAACGTTGCCCATCTTTACAGTAACGAAAGCCAAGCGATCCATTCCCCCCTCCCCCTCCCCTGTCGGAGCAGAATGCTTATAGTGGAAGTGACTCGGCGTAATTTTATCGATGAGGACGAACTACCGCAGAACACACTCACTTCAGACGCTGACTATAAACATTTTAACGTATAGCACCGAACGCCACTATGAAATCACTCGCGACCAGCAGCGCATAAGCATATTCCATATTCACAAAAAGCAACCATCTCCTTACCCATTTTCCGCGCAAGTTTGTCCGAATGTCTTATAAATCGTGTTGATAGGCTGCCTTCTACCGCAATTTTGTTGCAAATGGCGCAAGAAACGCCCATCCAAGCAATTTTCCGCGTGTCGCATATCGTCTTGTTGAAATTAACCTATCGATGTTTCTGTTGAGAATGTTGGATTGATAGCAGCCCTCGAGCAATAAAGTTAAGATAAATAACGAGATCGTTAAAAGCGCAAATCGCTCAATGTAGTCTTACGGCGGTTGCAAAGAATTCCAAAGCAGTTAAAGATACTTTTTTACTCATCAGTGCGATGAGCTGTTTTGCATCATACAGTAATCCCTGCTATCACTCGCTATTTTTTGGTTTTCAACTTATTGCGTGGGCGATGTGCAAATATCTTGTCACTGTTTTGCCGGAAACTGGCTGCTATATTTAAATAAACGCTATGTTGTTTGCTGTTGTGATGTTGTGTCACATCATGCAATTGCACAGCACTTTTATATACCACCACCGTATTGGCTCTGCAGCCCATTTGTCGCAGAAGATTGTGACTCATACCCACCTCATTTGTTTTCTTGCACTCGTGTCTATCAAATGTCAGGAAACATAGGCCGCAAATTCTTTTGCACCGCCAAAAGCGAAAAACAAGCAATATTTCTCAGCATACTAAGCTTTTTCTGGCAACCTTTTCTCCTCTTTTGAGCAGCTCAAAGACTGGGACAGCGAAAACGAAATGAATGGATAGGACTGGTGCTTTTACTGAATATATGTATCACTCTTCGAGTTGATTTACAGAGAGTCGAGAGAATGTCGGTGTTCGATACTTTTCGAACTTGTACGAAAATTCTCAATTGTTATTAAAAAGAGATCTTAAAAAATACTCATGTCCGTTGAATTCGTTGGCAATAAATGTCCAAATTTTGAAACGAGATGGGAACATTTTCAGATATTCTTCTATCAGATTACATTGTGAAACCTTAAGTGGAAGCGGTAGTACATTTTGTTTGCATTATCCTCAATTGGCCATTAAAGGAGCATGCCAAGTGGAAGCTTTAACAGGGAATTGAGGATGAATCAAAGAAGGAGAAGTGCTGTAGGCGATAGTGAATTGCACTTAAAACGGTAATTGTCCTTTTGCTCTTCCTTCAACTCGGCTATCCGAATTTTTCTATAACGAAAAATGCATCTATTTGCAAAAATTATTTCATATCGCAAACTGCTGAATAAAGATGGCACAGTCATACTTGTTGATTTGCGTTAAACTATTCCACAGCGTGGAACAAGAATTGGGAATTTTATGTGAATAATATCGCTTTACATGCTGCAAAAAGGCTAAAGGCAAGTAGAAAACAAAAATACGACTAGCGAGTAGCACATCCGATGGCAAATAGAGGCCATAGCGTTTAAAAAAATGTTCAAGTTATGTGAGTTGATTAGTCGCACCGATTTATCAACAAAAGGTGGTCCAAAAAACTTTGAACCTGAAGTATGCTAGTATTTGATAGTAGAAAATGGACTGTCAGCAATTTGGAATCACTGAAACTCAGCTTGAAAAGGGATCTTCAGGAAATTACAGCCCATTTCTTCATGGCCGAAATTAGACTTGATGCCTGTTTGATAAGTTAGCAAACAAAGCACTCAATTCCATGCCGTCCTACCCTTTAATCAAGCTGCGACCAACGATAAACTGTTATAGCTCACTCGTTCTCAGCAAATTTCTGTGGGTCCCTTGCAACTTTATCAGATACTTTTCAAAAATCTCTCTTCGCCAGCAACAGTCATAGCAAATAAAATTCGGTAGTTACCATGACATGGTTTTAAGCCTTATAAATCGTAAAATCAAACTCGAATGGCTGAAAAATGTGGTCGTTTATAAGCGGAGTAATAGAGATGCAATTATATGGCAATGGCGCGTCACCACTGCTTCGCTTGGAGAGTATTATTTGCGTAGGTGAAGGTGATCACTGTGGTCGTCATTCAGTCCTCTCTTCTTCAGTAAGAGGCAAGAGGTTGAAACACATAATAAAGCGTACGCTCAACTGACATTTTAGCGCTTAGCTTCTAACCGAGCGGTCGTTGCTGCAAACGTTCCATTAAAAAACACTTTTCTGCCATTCAGTCGTCATCTGATGCAGCTATCTTCAATGCAGACGAAGATTCGATTACATTTATAGTGTCCATTCATACAGGTGTGCATTTTCTTTATGTATATAAACGGGCATAAACATTTTATATATAAACATGCGCTGAGTTGAACGCTTCACAAGAATCGCAGATTGCTATAAAGAAACGGAGGCTAATTTCTTAATTTTTCCGAGGAGGTAGAAGGATGAGGTATGCTCCCTAATGCAACCTGTTGCGGCAGTTATATTGTGCCACACAGTTACTAAGTATCGCATTTGGAAAACGAATTTGATATAACGGTTCGATAATGAATTGTCTCCCAACTTCAGTCAGCCGCATTTCATGTTTTTTAAGGGAACTCCGCCACCAAGAGATACTTCATCCTTTATACGTACACTAATTCGAGTCCGAGTTGACGAAAACCGGTTGCTAACGGATCCGGAGCGACAACTACGTATGCATTTATGAAGGCGAAGTTTAAACCATTTTTATTTCTTTGCTACGCATTTCAGCAAATTTACTTCACAAATGCGCATTATAGCGATGCATATGCACTAGTCAGTACATTTGTGTCCGTCCATATGACACTGCTACTGACGTTACGAAGTCCGGTAAGTGTAACCTCACAAACCTATATAATATTTCATACTCGTAGATTGAATTCGAAGGGAAAACAGACAAATGTGGTGCTAAAAGATTTGTGTGCGATTAACTGTTGCGGCATTTTTGCGGTCACATGCAAAGTATGTCGAGAAAGCAGTTGGCGCGATATGCACTTCTGCAAATTGTTTGTCTGACGACCACGTTTAAAAATCGCGAACAAAAAAACAGTGCGGGTTAACGCCTCAGTATTATGGTTGATCCAAACGACCGCAGAAACCTTTTATCTAAGGCCCAATAAAAACAGCATATTTCTTGTTCTTTTTAGTTTTAGTGTCTACAATTCCCCTCTAATTCCCTTGTTGGATCAGTGTGAAATATGACAATGATCTTCTCACAGTGCATATCATATC
The DNA here is from genome assembly GCA_022844705.1 of Toxascaris leonina. Lineage (NCBI taxonomy): Eukaryota > Metazoa > Nematoda > Chromadorea > Rhabditida > Ascarididae > Toxascaris > Toxascaris leonina. The sequence goes on from JAARMF010003992.1 coordinate 10,226, forward strand.
TACAAAGTTTCATACTACCACCTCCAGTTTTCCTTCGACTAAAAATACAGCACCAACCAACAGACAAGCATGCATAAAGGGGCAGAGAGCCGACGCACCATAAGGCGAATTCGTCAAGCAAGTTCGCCAATGTTTACAAAAATGACTGTTTTGTGAAAGGTTTGTATGGTCAGTCGGGTGAATAGAAGTATGAAGGCAGTATTTTGCATATTTTGTATCTTGCTGGTACTTCTGACATTGGTCGATTAGACGAAAAAAATTCAGAAGATCATTTCTTTAGAGCAATTCCGCATTTGCCACTACATAACATGCGTCGACTGCAGATTCCTCCTTGTTCGACTTTTCACTATTTGCATCAGTTTCCGTCTTTATGAATGTTAAGTGGGGTACCCAACACCTATAAATTCCCGTCGTTACCGCCACGTTTCTAGAATGGGGAAAGGAAATTGAAACACTCAACCATTTCGTTCTGCGCTCTAACTCCAAATGTGCATATCGAACAATAAAGATTGCCAAGTTATTCTATCATCGCATGCTCGGTATTTGTCAGCGACAGTATCAAATCCCTAATATCCTGAAGAAGTCGCCAATGCAGTTCGTCATATCCTTACCGTCTTTTCACTTAACACTTCGTTCGAAGAGTACAAAGAACTTACGTTGCAATGCTTCAATAACTTTTATTAAGAGCGGATGAAAACGGTCACGGATTTATTTGCGATTTATTTAAATTTCAGAACACATCTACCACAGTGGCACGCACTCATTTCGTTAATGTAACGACTGCTAACCAGAGGTTGGGGCCATGCACTAGTATGAGCGATCGAAGCGAGGCGACGCAAGTGGTTCTAGTCGATCGGCGAAAGAGGTGAAGACTGCATGGTAGCGAGCATGAAGGTGAACCAGCCGTCGTGTGAAGGGGACTGTACGGAAATCCTCGTTGAAATATCTCGTGGCAAGCCTCGTGAAGACACGATGAACTAAACTTCGCCTTCGCCCTGTACTGGTGAATAGTGATAGAAAGTAGACGAAATCACGTCCGCCACACCTGCAGTCTTTGCTCCGGTCTCGCCACGCAAGAGAAGACATCGTCAAGCTACGTTCGAAAGCAAAGCTCACCTCTTCCACCTTTATAAGTTATAATCAGGTCAGTTCGAAGAAAAAAAACAATGGTGCTGTGACAACATTACGTATTTGCGAAAATCCTAGACAGAAATTCAAATGAGCAAATGTAGCGAAGAAGAGGATAGAAATCATCAACGCTGCAACGTTCCAGAGAGGAAAGAGGTCCAGCGTTCCCATTAGAAGAGATCACACTGATATACGCTCCGAACCGGCATAACATGGGAAGAAAAGGCAACAACACAAATGAGCGAGGAGGTTAGCTAGCAGATCCAGTGGTGTATATCGGGGCTATAAGCCTATTGTGCTCTGCGTAAAACTGGAAGAAACAGCTTTCGTTCGTTCTCCACAAGCTGTCCTCCAAGTGCTCCCAAGCTTTCGACCACATTTCGTAATTTGTCGTCCAACTTATTGCAACTGTGAAATCCATTGTTCCGAAGCGTCTTTCAAGCAGCAGTAGATGTGCGTCCTAATTCAGTGTCTTTATTTGTGCATATTCGAACCCAACTGCAAGCGCTGATACACAAATCTCGGTTTACTCACACTGCCCCGAATACTTGGTAACTGCTTGCGCTGAGTGTAATACAGCCACCCATGGCAAGTGCCCACTGCTGGTTGCAATTCAAACTAAATACTCCGGCGTCATCCACGTTGACTATAGACAGTCCTTCTCGTCCACAGGTGAGAAGTCATTAGCATTTGTATCACATTCGCAAACTTGAAAATTTGAATAGTCTCAGTGGACATTTCGAATAGCACACGGTTCATAAGGAACATTAAAGAAACAGCAGGCAAGAGGGCATTGAACAATCCTCAACGGCGAAGGAACACCCCAGTTTGCAACTTTTCGAGAAAGAACTTTCAGCACATTTGTTTTTCACTGAGTTCCATAATTTTGCATCGTCCACGTCTCTTACACCCCAGCAGTCGAGTCATTGAAACTGTTTATCAACAGCTCAACATCTCCCTGTTATTACAATCTGCACATAAAGTTACATCTTCCTCTTATTGGAATACTCGCCAAAGACACATCAAACTTTCTGTTCGCGAAAGGAAAGCCGAAACAGATTCAGTGAACTATTGCTGCTATGACTTCATTAAAGAAGTCAGTGACAGCACAAAAAACTTCAGTGTTGGGATCACCCCGACTTGGTCACAAAGGTGGACGATATAGTCACTTATTCTCAGCCTCCACACAGCCCAGTCACATTTTCTCATGCAGCAACCGCATTCCTTTCATCCTTTTGAACTCCTTCAAAGGTAACCTGTCTCACAGCCCATCTCCTTCCACTGTGTGATGGCGGTGGTGATGCGCCCACCCGTCGGCTGCTAAAAGCATGAAGACATCGCAAAACTTCCTAATGACAACGATGAACAAAAAATCAACAAAACAAGAAGCGACTCCTCAAGAGAGCAGAAGGGGGGGGGGGGGGGG
>JAARMF010004003.1:0-17093 GCA_022844705.1 Toxascaris leonina
CGGAAATGTTTATTATTGCTTCGCACATATGTTTATTTAGTGCAAAGTGATAGTCATCGTTTATAAGTATTCACGGTTGAATAGTAGCATAGGAATAATTGAAGTGCGTGGGAGTTTTTATTAGTACAGATACATTTCTCGCTAGCTTTTTCATCGAATATGCGCTTGTAGCTGCTTTCATGTCGCTTTTTCTATAAGCGCAAAGGTGCAGTAAATTCGAATATGGCTTGCTGAAGTTGCCACTAATACAGGTAAATATTTCTAATTAATGNTAGGTAAATATTTCTAACTAATGTGAGTAATGGCCTCGTGCAACACTTTAATTTTTTCGTTCTATTCGTGCTTAACCTTAAATTTCGGTAGTTGATTTTGTCTGGCAAAATAATTGGATGCACATTTCTTATTTCTTTGAATATCATCAGTTTTCAATCAAAATCTCTACAGAAAAAAAGCCCCAGGGCTTTTATTTGGATGGATGTGCGGTTGAAAACGTTTCACATGTGATTACCATGTCGGTATGTGAGATTGTAACGGTTTGATGTTCAAGGATCGTCTCTCATTACCGCGACTACGCACTGTGGAGTATGTATGTCAAGAGCTGTCTCATCTCTGCGCTTTGCATGCTTTCATCCCATTCGCAACTCATTCGATGGCACCGTACAATAGTCAATCGATAGCCAGGTGTGCAAAGTCCAAGTTGCGTACATGCAGGTTAATCGACGAAAATGGCATCACTGTTGCTTTACCGGTTAGCTTCTTCCTATCTTTGTATATACACTATGAATCTGTGTATCATTTATAGCCATTTCGAAACCCATGAAATTCAAATGTTTTGTTGATGACGAATGCAAAATTTGTCATTGTGAGGGGACAAATGACTACTGCTATATAGTAAACAGATTTCATCATATTCTGCAAAACTACAGCTATATATTTCTCTTTTTGTTTAGCATTTTAAACCATTGCAGCCAGATTTAAATATCTTTCTTGAAGAGGCAAATTTTGTGCGTGAAGTTGACTTGCTTAGTAGGAGGGTTGGTTTATTTATAAGAATTTGGCAGATTTCAATTGTTTTTTCTTCTGTAGTTTTATTTTTCCTTTCACTTAAGTTTTCTCACCAAGTTCTAAGCCTCGGCAAGTAAGTTATTGTTGCAGTTTGATCTACGGAAGACATTTGTTCGCTACTGTGTTCGCAATGGGCTAAATCGTCTAAAGCGTTACGCATACGGCAAGGTTTTTAGTCGTTCCGATGCACTTGGTGAGTTTTTTATTGGTTTTTTTTTTTCGAGTTTTTATGAAGAAAATTTCAATAGACAATAAAGGAGCCGTTTGATAAGATATCAGTTGGCAGCAATGAGAATTGATTTGCAATGATATTCATTGCAGCATTTGAGCAGTCTTTAGCATTTACATTCATAGGTATCGACCGTTGTTTCAATGCAATGCCGATGTTGCTTTCATTGCCACAGTGCTGCTACATCCGCCTTTGAAGCTAATTCGCATTGATTTACGAACTTACCAGCTGCTGAGAGTTGCGACTCATTGCTTAAATATTGTGGCTATGGGGTCCCTGATCGCTCTATCGGGTATTTAGCGTTAGCTTCTCGACTGCTACCTTCGCCGTGAGGGGGAGTGATTTTCATTTAATGTCTGGATTGCAAAATATTATTTTTACTAGAGGCGCAGCAAAAGGAGAGTGGTGCTCGGTGAGCCATTTGGTGTCTACCTTTAAGACTGCAATAGAGGCAAAGAGAGTGCAGAACTCCGCTCAACATTTTTAATTTCTGTGTGTCCCTTAGTAGCCAATGATCTAATCTCTATCTGTCCTACTCCTCGATGTGCATATGAAGTGTTTCCTTTGAAGGCGGTATTCATCCGGTGGAACGAAATGAGTTTGCGGTGGACAGCATAGGTGCATGCGCATCGTCATCCACACTAACAGCTGACGTGCTGTGCGTTGTGATCGAGGCGGCATGCAGACTGGAAGCTATCAGCGCACACAAGTGGCAACTGGTCATCGGTCACAAGTCGCTGGTCACTGCGGCCGCGATGTACCTCGGCTTTGGAGACAACACTGCCGTCACGAAAATTCTCAACGTTCTTTATCACATATCGACCGCCAATAGTAGGATTTGCTTCGCTTCTCTATTTTTATCGTATACTTCCGGCATTTAGTAAATTTAATGGCTAAAGATTGGCTTCAGCTTGCTTTTCGTTATATTAATAACCTAGCAGTTTGCATCCTGGAAGACTAAGTTCTTTTGCGGCCTCTTTTTTAAGCACCTTTCGAGCGTATCACACTTTCTGTGGTTTTGCTCGGCCTAATCACTAAGCAACTTCCTTTTTCACTTGTTCTCCTGGACCTGATCTTGTCTCGTTTTCTCTAGACCTCAATTTTTTCTCGCTGTTCTTTTTTCGTTTCGTTTGCCCATTTATTCGTAGTCTTTTTTTTTCGTCAATCCTCGCTGTTTGTAATCAAATTGTTAAATTTGTGGGCTTCAGATCTATGCAGTAAATTTTTGCAGAGGTTTTGAGTCGCGAGCAAAAGGTGGAGCGCCTGCGAGTTGGAGGAGAGATGTCGTTTAATCAAGCGAATTCCCTATTGAACATTCTCGAAGGGGAGGATCGCTCGCTGGAAGGTCTTCGTGAGAGGACTCGTCCTCTTATGAGGGCACGTAGTGACGCTGTTAGTGAGCTGGTTAAAACAGCGATGAGTGATATCACGAACACAGTTCATATCCTTCGCTTGTTAACTGGTGAGTTTTGTCAGTTATTTNNNGTTATTTGCAAATTCGTTGCAGTTCTTTTTTTCCATCGGTCAATCGCTCTGAATGCTTGCAATTGCAATTGGTCATTCACTCTGGCAGATCAACTCAGTGATTTTTCTTCTCCACTAATTACTGCAACGTTCACAGTAGAGTAATTTAGCTTGTGAATGTACGTTGAATGGAAAGCAATTTGATTATGTGATATCCTCAAATGTATTCTCACTCAGCGTTGTGTTGTTTTCTTTAGCAAAATGCAGCTTCATGCAAATCGTGGTTTTTTTCTCGTCGTTCATATAAGGCTGAGGTGAAAGCAGTTGTTTCTGTCATTTTATATCTTATTCGTTGTCTATAGATTTCCGGGTTTGTTAAAAGATCGATATGCAACCATGTTATCTGCATTTGTATATTTGTTCATATATGTGTCTATGTATGTATGTATTTGTGCGTATGTCTGTATATATTTGAGTATGGATATGGGAATGGTAGTGTGAATTCATCAACCTTAGACGCCGCAGCAATGAAGTTTAGTGTGCCTATTGAGGAGTGCTCTCTCATACCTAACTTCATTGCATTTTTGTTTTGAATGCGCAAATCATTTTTCTTCTTCGTTCGTTTGAGTGTGGCTCAAAAGTGAATTATTTTGGTAACACTTAGAGAACCAATCGATTTCCTTAGCATTAATTTTGTAGGACAGCGCGTTGTAAGTCGGTTAGTCATTGTTTTTTTGGACATTTCGGCATTCATTTGAGCTAATATAGGGTGANGCAACGCGTTGTAAGTCGTTTAGTCATTGTTTTTTGGACATTTCGACATTCATTTGAGCTAATATAGGGTGAAGTGCAGAAAGATGTGTCAGTAGGGCTGACATAGCTGTACGATTAATGCGCACTTATCACTCAATCAGAAGATTCAGGAGAGAAAAACGATCGTTTGGTGTTCGACGGCTCACTGTGTTATCGACCGCAAACATTCGCTAGTGGTATGGTATTCCAACTGCAAGTACTGCTGCCGCATAAACAGTCTTCTCGACCTGTTATCGTATGCACTGGAGGTTAGTCTGAGTTCAGTTCTATGTGCACGCATAATAAATAATGGAGGACAAGAGAAGGGGAGAGGGAAGGGGTTGTATGCACCACATTGGGGACTGCTGAAGAATTATTGAAGTGTAGCTTTGTTCATCTCAGCTGTCAGTATTTGCCAGAAGTATTGGAAAACGTTGAATGAGTTCGCTTGCGATATCTAGATCATCTCATTATTTCCATCTAAAAGCAATATGGCCACTGCTTCCTAACAAAGAGGCAACATTGTTCACAGGTAGTTTAGTCATACTCGGATGGCATTCTTCCTACCAATAATAGGGATTGCTTGTGATAGAGACATTCGTATACTGCAGAAAGTCATAGGGGACGGCATTCGAATAACCTATAAACTCAAGAAACTCGGCCACATCCTCAATAATCGGGGAAGAATCATGTGGCACAACGACGATGAAATGGTGAACTTTGGGTTCCGAAAGATATCAGCTAAAATCATAGCCGCACAATCAAACAACTATTTAAACAACCGATAGAAAAACTCAGTTTTGCAAAATCCGTCGAAAATTGTTCATATGGTAGGGGAATGGAACCAAAAAATTGAGTCGATGGAAGTTCTCAGTAATATTATAGGCGATTGAGATATAATTTGTGAGGAAAATTTTAGATGTGCCTATTGTTCATTGCTGAATGGAGTGATCTTTGTTGGTTATTTTCCCGAGGTGTCATATGAAGCTTGTTTCATTTACGCTGCTTTGTTCTGATTTTTTAATGGAAATAGATCATTTTAGGTCGCTATGACGAGATGTTGGAGGAGGAACGTCACGCTCAAGACCCGAGGCCACCGATTCCGCTGTGTGCAGTTGGATGTGGTTTTCTAGTTGATGTTATTGCACATTTGCAATGTTCTGATTCTCCAGGTACTTTCCTTTATTTAGCATCATTGCTATGTTGTTATCTTCTCATATATGAATAATATTCACTAGCGTTTTCGTGAAAAAATAACTGAGGCTGTGTCAGCAATGAAGATTATTGAAAAGATTATTAAATATGGCGTGTAATCATTTGCAAAAGAATCATGCGTTCTTTATTGATATCGCCATAGTATTCTTTTCTTCCTCTCCCAGTGGCGACGAGTATTTTGGCTGATGCAGCTAACAGGACCGAAGAAATCTTGATCCCCACTGATAGATTTTGTGGCAGAATGCCGGAAATAGAACTGCTTTTGAATGGATCGCCCGAAATTAACTCAACTAAAGCGTTTTGCTTGATATTTGTTTCCTAGCACATCATTATCATTCTGTTCATTCTGCCAATTTTTGAGATTCGTTTATCGTTTCATTCTGAAAGCTTTTTGGGGTATCTTATCAAAATCTTTAACTGAAGAATTGAAGAGGCAGATATACGTTGAATTGCGCTCTAGTTAAAAGAACGAGATTTGAACGACGTTAAGTAGAATATGCGGTAAGCATAAATAAGAAATCCTTAATGATGGCATCTGTTGCCGTAAGATTTCATTCTAGGTGATAAGTGGCTATATTTCAGACTACAGATCTGCATGGTGTAGTGCATTGGTTTGTTCGACGTCGAACTCCCTCCTGAAAGAAAAGGCATTGCTGGTTCGGCGGCTGTGGCAACGGGGCGTTTCTGCAGATTTCCTACACGACCCAGTTGAATCAGTTCAACTGAATCAGCTTATTGTAAGCATTGCTATCTTGATCTTTCTCCTCAGAAACTAAATGGTTTATTCCCCTTATAAGTCCCTTCCGCCACCCTCTATCTGCTCACCACTCCAAAATTATTTCAGGAGCACTGTGNAGAAACTCAATAATTTATTTATATTGCGCTCCCCAACCCCCTTATGAGTCCCCTCTATCTGGTCACGAGTCCAAAATTATTTCAGGAGCACTGTGAGGAGAAGAAGATCGATGAATTGTTGATCGTGTTCGATCGAGACGAGGTTCTGGTGAGGTCGAGAGGAGCTGACCTCGGCAAGATGACCTTTGAAGAGGTGTTGCAGAGGTTTGGCTCACATTTAGGACCTCAAGGGAATGTCTCTTCTGAAAGCGCTGCTTCACATTCGCCCGTCAGACAAAATTCGGCATCGGGCGCGCTGACAGCAACGTTCGGCAATCTTAATGTTCATTATGCGTTGAGTGAGAAGCTCGCCTTTAACACGAAGAAGCGGATTGAGGTATTATTTAACGACTTGGATTGGTCTTATGGGGATTGGAGAGAAGGTCCGATGAGAATGCTTGGTGGGAAATTGATAATATGCCCTATGGACCACGTATTTAGCATCAGCTACCCATAGATGTTTATTCAGTGCAATGCTTTACGGAAATTTGAATTGCTGTGACGCGATTGAGCGATCTAGAGTTGGTGTAATGGGAAAGGGAAGAGGATTGCAGAGTTCAAACCAGCATCGTGCGATTCCCACCCAAGTCTAAGATGGTGTCCTTATGTCATCTTGCTTCAAACTGTGTGCTTCTGTTGATTGCTGTTTAGTTGAGCGGATTTAGGAATCACTCTGATTATTTTAGTGACATGAAGGCAACATAAAGCACTGAAAGGCAACAGTATACATAATTGATAGGGAATTCCAGCATTGTAGGGAAAAATTTTGTTGAACTAGATCCCGGCATTTACATAGTTTAATTTGATGGTGACTGCGGATATCATGCTTGTCTTGAAATGTGTTCTGTGCATACTCGAGTAATTGCACAAGGACCCTAAGGATTGCTAGATGAAATGGAGTTGGTCATTCATTCCTTCTATCGTTTATTCTTTGACTCTATTTTACATCTTTGAGAACAGTTTAGAAATGAAGGAGACGAAATGGGTGACCATCTGACAAATATATCACTAAATATGCAAATTTATTTGCTCTTCGAATGCTTAGGTGGTTGCCTGGCGGGTGCTTTATCAGGTATGTAGAATAGGTCATATTAAAACATAATCAACCGTTTCAATGATTTGGGCATAGAAATATTCGGTCAGAGGGAAGCGTCGATGGATAACGCTGTTTATTTAGTGGTTGCTGTGCTTGGTGTGATTAATGCACGAATGACTATGAGTTGCTTCTGAACTTTTTTTTTTTCAGACGCAAGTGCGAATGAGCATACAGAAGGTACTATCATGCCTGGCACCGTCAACTCTTGTTGACGTGGTGGTGATCGACATCCCTCCAGAGGGGACTCGTCAATTGGCTGCATTGATCGATCGTGGCGCCTCTACGGATGAGTTGGAAGTGGCGTTTGCAACAGCCGCTTTGCAGCTAAGTAAACACAAAAAGGAGCTGAAATGTATTCATGAGATTCTCTATGATGTATTGCAGTCAAAGAATTCTTCGGCAGTGGTGCTTTTCTCAAAGCCATCAAGCAACGGCTACTATAGGTTTATAATGTGAGCATTACTGAAGTGAAGTTAGGGATGCTTTGAGTACTTCCGGTTCATGTAGTGTGTGATTTTAAGTTTGTTGAGAAATGAAGTAAATNTTAAATGCACCGAGGGATTTTTGTTAGGTTTTGCACTTGTTGAGGTTGATTGGAAGAACTGTCTTAATGAAAGAGGGAAGGGACCACATTGTTGTGTCTGAAAATAGGCTCCTTCCATCCTATCACCGTTTCGGCTACTCTATGCGTTCATTTCACTTCTATTTTTATTTCGGAGATTACTTTATTCTGCAACTTATTTTGAATTAATTAATTAATATTTATATATCGTTGCATATTTCTATTGGAGACTCGATTTATACATTGCATTTCAACGTGGATTATGAAATCGGTTGCAATGTCGTAAATATTAACGAGTCGATTGTATTGTCGTATGTACTGTTACGGTTCTGGTGTCTTCAGACATCCGCAGACATCCGCTCATTCTTTTGTGATCTTTCTTCAACGATGAGATTTTTGTCAATTCTTTTCTGTAGCATTTGGAGGAGCAGACGATTATAGAAGATTTGAGTATTTTGGTTTAAAATGGCACTAATGGGAAATGTGACTGTGTCTTTCTATTTCAGGTGCTAAGAAGAGCTCATTTAATGCGCTAATTTTTTTGTACAAATTCGATATTTATTTTAAAGTTTATTTTAATTTCAGTTATTCTTTTTAAAGGAATGAATTAATTAGTTGGTTGTTTTATTTACAATTGTGTTCGTGAGAATAAGAATTATTGGAGAGGGAAATGTTTTTCGGTTAAACGGCATCTTCACTAAGTGCTTTTACGATTGCTTTGTGGCTCATTTTTGCTTATAGGAAATGTTATTTATACTTTGTTGCCAAAGTGTTTTAAATTGTTCCATCCTTTTTCCTTCTTTTTTTTTTTCAATTTTTTTTCCGCGATATTTAAATCCACAAATTTTCTCCACCGTTTCTGGGGCAGAGACAACTTCAATGTATATCTAATCCCCTTCTTCCTCGTCTTTCATCCCCTCTATCCCCTCTCTCAATAAACCATATTTTGTATAATATTTATCTAATTGTTTTATTTATTGTTTGCAAAGTTTATGTCGGCTAATATATTCGAGTGTTTGTGAGCTGTGTTGTGATATTCTCACAGTAAAAATATTGAGCGTTCATATTTGTTCTCTAATTTTGCGTTGTATTATTGTGGAAGTCTCTTCTATTATTCTATCACTGAAGACTTCTATCGTGGAAACTATAGAAAATGATTAGATTAAAGTGAGGCTTTTTCTTATAGCATAGAACTTTTGGGAATTTCAGGAAGAGGAATATAAATGTGGTGGGAATTAATGCCTTCAGGATAGAAAGAGCACTTCGAATATCCCAAAGCATCGAAGCTCTGTTGTTTTATAAACATATTTGAGCACTACTAAAGGATGAAATTTCTCTTCAATTATTTGCTGTCTTTATTCTGAGTGTTGTTGTTAATGCTCATTTCAATTGCATAATTTTAAATCGTTTTTTTTTTCATTATTTTAATTTTAATTGGTTTTCTTCTCATTATTATCCAAATTCATTTCCTCTTATATTCTAATTTACTCATTTATTTATTCGTTATATTTCGATTGTCTATTAAAAAGTCGATAGAAAATGCGAATAAATCAATGTATTTTATGGTGTAAATTCGTCAAATTATATGTGTTATGTCAAGAAAACGCATTTTGCGTCTCTATATATCCCATTCGTATATAATATTCGGTAAGCGTTGGTTGTCTAATGCTTTTAGTTTTTTATTATTGCGCTTATGTTTTTGTTTTTTTTTTTTTTTAGGATGGATGTTTTTATTAGATTCGTCGACTTAGGGGTAATTTTGTCGCGGAGAGGAGAGGAAGGAATTTCATTGGCTATAGACAAAATTATAAGCTTTTTTGGTGTTGATTGTGGACGTACTCAATCCAAGGGAACTGGTTTGAAGGCGATCGAGAAGATGGTCGTCTGGTAGATTGTCGACGACAATAGTTGTTAAAAGGATCGATAAGGCAGCTGTTGAAAAACGAATTTGATGCTTCAACTGTGTGACATTATCAACTGTGTGGTGAATGTTCATCTGGCTTGCTGAAGTATGATGGTGATTTAACACACAATTCAGCTCTAATTTTGTATTGTCGGGCAGAACCAACAAAGAAAAAAAAAACGAAATCGTGAGATTGTTGCTATTGCAAAAAACTTTGACGACTCTTTTCTTTCTTCATCGAGTTTTCCTCTTGTCTGGCAGTCATCAACCCACTAACAAGTGGCATATTGCGAATGTTGGGTAAAGCAATCAATGCCCTTGAAGCTTAGATGACTGTAAGCTTCGATGCTTTCTGTAGCGTTTTCATATTGCTTTATTCATTGCTTATTTGGGCATTTTATATCTTTAATGTTGACATCTCAATTTATGGCACCAAAAATGGATATCACTAAATTTTTAGCTTTTCCGTTCCAACTTGCAAAACATAATTGGTCATATCCGAAGTGAACGGATTGGGATGTTAGCTTGATAGCGTTATATTCANTCTTCCAACTTGCAAAACACAACGGTCGTATCCGAAATGAACGGATTGCGATGTTAGCTTGATAGCGTTATATTCAGACGTTGAACTGGCTGAACATCGCCGGCTGAATACACTCCTCCTCCGCCACCCTTTACCTGATCGCGTAGTTTAATATTACATTTATTTCACTTCGTTTATTTGCGTCCATCACAAATTCACTGAATTTTACGAGCATCAGAAATAAGGAAGGTGTAAAGGTTTGTTTGTAATTTGTTGGAACTTCTTGATAGTCATATTTCGAAGCGTTTCGAGGTAGTTGACAATGGCTGAGAGGTATATCTTTGAGGTGACATTTCTGTGGTGTTGTGCTTATTCGATTTGCATTGATGAGTTATGCCGAACAAATGCTCATTTCTCTATCATCTCGATTGTGATCGAGTTTCCACTTCACTCGAAGAATGACCCTCAAGTCGATGAAATATCGCAACGAAGTGAGCGATGATGCATCGATGATTTTTCGGTTATTTTACATCACTTTCATTTTAAAGTCGAGTTGTCTATTTGGCCTTTCTTTTCGAATGTTTGTCCGTTTTGGATGAATGCCGACATTATAATCCCTTCGTTAGATGTAAGCCTCACGAATAAGCCATCGCCTTAAATTGATACGCACTGAGGCTGTTTTCTGGTGTAGTGACGTGCTCGATGCCGGGTAGTACTAACGAAGTTGAGGTGCACGAACACATTGGAGTGGGGGAAATAAAAGCTTTATTGAGAGCACTTCTCATTAATTCCTCGAAAATCCCTTATCTGTTTATCCCATTTACTCGCGAATGTATTTACATTTCAAAACCATTGGATCGTTCAAGCTTCCCTTTTTTTTCGTGAATTTACATTCACTTTAAGGAGTCAAAAATCTTTTAAGGCCCAAGGCTTATGAAAGAGGGCATGCAGCATTTTAAGTTCCTTTAAAAGAACCATCCTTTGCAGCATAAGCTGTTTTTTACGTCCTCAAAGGTCGCCTTCGCCACTGAGTCTTGGAACCGACACCGCGGCGTTGATTTTGCTTGCTATCATGTCTACATTCGTTACGCACCACATCGCTAATATAGCTGCATTATTTCCATAATAGAAATAGCGAATTGAGTTCCATAGCTGCAGTACGTTCGCACCAGAAATAGCGAAAAATAGCGAATGAAATTTATATTTCTTTGCAGTAAAATTTCAATTTGTTGCATGGTTAATGTGTTGTATATTAAAGCCAACTTCTAGGTCTTTTGTCGATATGCACCCTCAGCTTAATTGACCGACCGGTTTCATAAGCCATCAACAAGAAGTGAATTATGGAAAATGATTTGTTTGTTTTTTGACTGAATAAATCTTCAACAAAAGATTAGTTATTCTATGAATCGACCAGTGGTATAGTGTGGAGGTGTGATCGAATCTGATATGCCAGCATGATGTATGATACGCTAGATCATCGTGTGATATACGTTGCACCCGCCAGAATTGATTACATTGGTGACACTGGTTCTTAAGTCGAGACTGTCAGATGGACAAACATACTGACAGGCAAACGTACACAAATGCACAAATTGTTGATCTGCAAAAGCGCATTAAAACCGTTCGTTGGGAAATGCGTTTCCGATGCTTCAGCATATTATCTTGATGATTCGTGAGTTTGGGTGTGTTTTCAAAGGATTATAAAGCCATTAGCTTAGTTGACTTTAGGAAACAATAGCCTTCGGCAAAGTATGCGGAGATTGAAAAGATTTTTAGATATTTTGTTTGCAGGAGGATGTGGAGGTGGTTGGCATATAAGTTTAGAGGGGATTCGACCGGTAGTTTTTAAAACTTCAGTAATGTAGGCTAGGCGGAAAATGCTGAGGTGAGACGCTTACGAGGGTTTCGTAAACGATATGAATGGCTATTGAAAGGGTTTGCTAAAGTCGGTGTAAACATGTGCAGATCGGTATTGTGTGTGCTTGTCCGTGACCGATACGCACGCGGATCTTAACTGACGTAGTGCGTTATGGATACACCTGTACACACTTCCATTTTGATAGAGGTGTATATTGAAGGTGTAGTGGGTTAAGCTGATGAAGATTTGTGCTGATGCATTCTTATCAACACAATTTTTTAGGGTTATTCGGGTGCGATGTTAAGGTCATTAACACGTTTCGTATTGATCGATGTGACTGCTTCGGTTTTTTAACCCATAAAAACGAACTGCGTAACGAATGCGCATTAGCAGTTAGTAAATCTCAGTGAAAAGAAATATTGTTGTGGAGGGGTTGACGATGCTGATGAGAGTGTATCAAAAAGGAGAAACCAGCACAAAAGGGTCACACACAAAGGAGATTGCAACGCGTGCCTGTTTGCTTACGTTGACCGCATTGCGGAGAGTGTATTGCGGTCGAACCACCGCAGACACGACGCGTCGTTTCGTGTGACGGTTAAGCTGAGGGCTATTGAGTGTTGCTTGCTTACGATTTTTTGTGGAATACTTAAAATATCGATAGTGTCGAAATTGGAGATCCTCAAAAATATTTGCATCAAGTATCCAGGCCATTATTAATCAATGATCCCGAGCCTGAAAAGCTTCGAACTTTGAGTGTAGTGTTTTTTTAAATTGATTTAACTTAATCTTATAGTCATATGTTTGCAATAAATTTCTCATTGTTGAATGCAACGTTTGCAATATTTATTAATGATGAGCACATTATAGTATCATCGCAACAATTGTGAAGTGAAGTAATCGACGAGGATATGACTTCGAAGTGTTATTTGCAGTTTGCATATAAGAATCAACCAATTTCGCGAATTTTTGTGGCGAATTCATCTCAAATTCTCGAAAAAATCTCTTAATTCCCCCGAAGATTGGGTCGTTTCAAAAATCTCTTTAATAGACGCACTCTTAAAGTTGTGCTGAAAAGAATTTCGTCTCAAACTACATAAGAGTTCGGAGGGAAAAAAATGATTTCCTCGAAGTTTTTTTATAATCTCTCCCATAGAAATAAACTTTTCACTTATTTCTGAGCCAAGAATTGTATCTTATTTTTATGTCACCAAATGTTTAATTAAATTTTCCGATCGCTAATATAAATATTCTCCAACAAGTTTCCAACTTAGCATTCTTCTTAAAATTGTTAAGAAGTTAAGGCGTCAGTTACAAAAAATTGACGTCAATATTTATTGTGGAATTTATATGAGCACATCTGGATGAGCATATTGATGGATATTTATTGACTTCGAAATTGAATGAAATTCATTTTTTCTCATCTTGAGGTCGTTTCGTTATTATCGCATATATTTTTTAAGCAAGAATTTAAAGTTTGGCGCAAATGTCGTAAATTGACGAGCGATAGCGCTACATTCCGAATGATGTCTTAAATGGCCGCAATCGATACCTCGAGATCATTTGAAATTTCATTTGAAATGTTGCAAAGTGTGATGATTGCAAAAGATTAGTCTTTTCCTTTTCCTCTTTTTTTGCAAAAATCCGTTTTGTTTACATTTCTTTTATTTTGCAAAAATTCGATTTATTTGTTTTCCCACTCGCTAAATCTCATTTTATTTTATTCTTTCGTCTCGCAGATGTTTATTTGCTTCTTTACGATTGCATTATTGCATTTCTTTTTTTTCTTTGCAAAATTCTCGCAAACATTGCAAATAGTAATTGTAAATTTGAGATCGATCCACTGAACTTTTGTTTCGATAAACGACGCAACTCGTAATCAGTTAAAATTTATCGCTTAATTAGTGAACAACATATGCACTATCGGCTAACTTATATGATTATTCAGAATTTATGAGTTTTGTTCAAAGTTGTTTCTATGGTTGATAAGGAATTTGTAAAGTTCGACCATCTAAATGAGTGTGGAACATTTATCGTTGATTGTGAAATTCGTTCAATAACTGATCGGCAACCAAAGATCATTAGTACCGGGTTTGGAGGGATCACTATCGACTTACGAAGTTTGTGACAGTCCTATGTCGACCGTTTGGACTAACCAGTCTGTGGCAGATAAGGATTTCTGACAGTTTTTCAAATTCTCTCCGTTGGTATTGAAGCGGTACGATAAACTTTGTGCCTATTAAAGAACGTTATTATTGTAAATGCGTTCAATTAGAGTGTTGCATCGAAATTACCTATCATTATTTGAGTGCATAACAATTAAAAGGTGTTTGGGGTATTTTTTATATTGATAGAAGAAAGAAAAATATTATGGGAATTGAAGTTGATGCTCTTTGAGGAAATGAGTAAGTGTCGAGGAGAATTTCTATGAAGAAACTCCATAATGGATGCTTTTCCACCTTGTTTCTGCTTTACTTCCTCAGTTTGACGTTATTTTACCTTCTTATTAAATGCATGTCATTAAATCTGCTACAATTATCTTCCGCTGCGTTTCGGAAGAGACTTATTTGTATATATATTCGTTGATAAGCGCTCTTCTTTTTCTCTTTCAATAATTTGAATCATATTTTGTTCTGTCGTTTAAGCATATTTCCTACTATACTATGAACGGAAACAAACTTATGCCCTAATTGAGGCGAAACTCGTTGATCGATTGTCAAATAATCTCATTTATTGAAGAAGTCTCGGTTCACGTGATGTGCCGAAGATGAATTCTTCGAAATTTATATTCGTATAGTTGAGCTGATCCATCCGCTCTTAAGCACTACATCCGCTTCCTTCGCGACTAATGCATGAAGTACTCCTGGATGTGGCCATTGAGATCGTTGCGTTAAGGCGATGAATGCATGCATAAACGGGGAAATGTTAGTTGCATTAGCATGCTGAAAGGGTGGGGGAGGGCAGACCTGAAATCAAATANGTGCATAAATGGGGAAATTTTAGTTGCATTAGCTTGCTGACAGGGTGGGGAGGGCAGACCTGAAATCAAATATCCATGTGTCCCCGAGCATCGAATTAAAGGTATCAGGTCTAGCATATTTTTAAATCTTTTTTTTTCACAGCAAAGTCTTTGAAGTGGGAATTGTGTTGAGCGTTCGATGGTTATCATTTGGGAGCTGAAACTAGCGCAGATGGCAGAGGGGGACATCAGTGGTTCTCTGGGTTTTAGAGAAGAGCTAGCTTCTCTTGTGTAATTGTTCAACAGAGGCGTCGGATTTCCCTTTAAAAAATTCGGGTTGTACGATGAGGAATCTGGGAAGAGGGAGAAGAACGCATCTTTCATTAAGGAAAATCACTTTGGGGATCGATGCTTTCCGTTATACTATCATCGTTATACTGCAGCCATCATCGCTTTATGATAATTGTTTTAAGCTTCGCCATGGGGCAGTCGGTGGCCGCGTTGCATTGCAATATGCACTAAGGTGTTTGTATGTGCGCATTTGTTGAGTTGCTTAAGAGCTCACGGAGACGTCTTTGTTTCGTTTGGCCGCTCTCCAGCACATAAGCCAACTGCAGCACGCCTCAACTCCCAACTCAGCTTGCATCGTAGTATTCCTTGAAATCTTTATTCCACACCAAGCTATTTCTCTTGTCCGTAATTTGTGCTCAAAGTTGACGGTCGATGGTGTTATAGGACGATAATATATGAAAAGTTCATTGTGCCAGTGGTTGTTAAAGATTGTCGATCGCCATCAATAAGGTGCATCCCTTTCAAGGGAAAATGTCGCTGCAGTGGGTAATAAATTATGAGAGTGTATGATGTCTCATATCCTATATAGGTAGTGATACTATCTTAATAGTCATACATTTGCATCTTATCGTTTGCTTGGCCTTGTACGAAGGATATGCGCTTTTATGTGGACTAATTGTGAGAGTAGCTAATGATTAACTGTCATTTCCTTATGTAGGAGGTAATATTTTTGTGCCGAATAAGGAAAGGGAAGGAATGAGGTAAAAATGGAAGGGGAAAGTGGGGGTGCTGAGTTGGTGATTTCGTTTGTTGCAGAAAGTGACGGTAAATTTCACTTGCTTGAAAATTTCAACTCTTTGGAGTGGAGATTTTCTCTTGCTTGGTGCAAGGATGTGATAGGCGCCACAAGTGTCTACCTGCCTCCACCTTGTCCGTTCACTCTCGTCATTGCAGTAGATATAACGAAGAAATTTATAGCGAGTTTATAATCGATTAATCAGTTATCTGGTGAACAGCTGACCCATTTGATAAATCAATAAACAACAGTGCAAATTATATTTTGACTATTGAATGTTCGAATGTATTGAGTATAATTTTCTGCAAATTCGGTATATAAATACTTCTGCGACAAAGTGAAGGGGGGTGGGGGGGGGGAACGGAGGAAGGGGAGGGAAGAGTGGAGTGATTTGTTGATTGTTAGTGAGAGGATTTTAAGGCCAGCGAGTGGCGTGTTGTTCCCGCACAATCCACCTCTTTCGGCAACCTCATTGCTCCCTATAAACGACCTTTTCTGATTCGATTACCCCTCAAACGCTTCAAATGAAAGGGTTTCAGTGTCAAGCGTTCCTTATAACTAAGCTCGGTGATAGCGGTGTGTCTATGAAGATAAGAGACACAAAATGTTGATAGTCTTCCCGGATGAAGTAATGGAGAACGCTTGAAAAGCACCTGGATAATCGGATTTCAAATGTTGAGTGCTCAATAAAGAAACAGACTGAAGGTGAGGCATTAACCTTTTGCGGTGTCTTATTTAAAATTGGTTTCATATTTTTAAGCGTTGTTCAAGTTTTGGACGGTTTCTATGTTTTGCAAAGTAAATCAGAGTGGGTGCTTAATTAGGTTTTATTTTGCTTCACTCGTAATGCNTATATTTTTAGCGTTGTTCAAGTTTTGGGCGGTTTCTATATTTTGCAAAGTAAGTCAGAGTGGGTGCTTAATTAAGTTTTATTTTGCTTCACTCGTAATGCGCCGTTTTGGCGAATAACATGCCACTTACTGAAATTGAGCTTTTAGTTATGTGTATGTGGCCACCCCTCCAAATCGGAATAGGAGAGAGGGAATTGTCGTATCGCCTAATGGATAAAAGGGAGGGGGATGGCGTTAATATGTCGTCAAGAACGATATTGAAACGAGCCTTGGAGATTTGCTTGAACGTTGTCGTTGATGCCTCGCTATATATGCTCTTTTTTTGAACGATTATTCTCTGCGATAGACATCAGTAGTTCCTTAGGTTGACACTCGAAGGAATTGACTCGACAGATGAGGCATATCAATGTGTGTATAAATAATTTGTCGCCTTGTTGCAGTTCATAAAAATTAACTTCGGATGTCTATCATTTCCCTTTGGACTTTTCATTCCGAAATTTCTAGTTCGCGTTGCTTGATGAGGGGTGATTTTTTTCAGCTTCCTTTTTCATCTATTTAATAGTCTAAAAATTGAGCTTTCATTTTTGTTTCATTTTTT
>JAARMF010004007.1:0-17075 GCA_022844705.1 Toxascaris leonina
CAATTCAATAATAAAATCTTAACGCAAGTAAATTTTGCGATTTGGACAGGTTACTTAATATTTTGACATGAAGTTGTGAATGGAAATCGGAAAAGTCAGTGCTTTCAGTCTGCGAGAAGTGATTGCGGTTGCGGTGATATATTTCATTGAATAGTTCGTTAAATGGAACTTGGCTAACAATTACCGCATGAAGAAGTGTTATAAATGTATGAGACAGATTTTACGTTTGGCATCGAATTTGAAACTCAAAATGATCACTTCGCTTGAAAGCTCCGTTCTGGTAATGAATTTCGTATGAATTCAGCATTCCGCGGTGGAATTAAAAAGTGTTGAGAGACAACCACTTTCTCGTTAATGTCGGTGCTTGTGGCTATTGTTATGAAGCATATCTTCACAAACGTAAAGAGACATTACGCTTTTTTCTCGAAAAAAAAAAATCTTACTTTCGAACAAATCCATCGAACCTTTCGTTCGATTCGATGCCTTCATTCACGAAAATATGAATCTTTTATAGACGATAAACTATTTGAGACAATTACAATTTAATTTTGATATTAATTGAAACATAATTATTTTTTGTGGAAGATATGATTGAATTCACAAAAGCTGCTAAACTGTATATAAATTTGCTAAACTGTATATAAATTTCGAAACGAGCTAACGATTCGTGCTGCCTTCTGTGCCATTTAATGCAAGTGAGGGGGATTGGATGAGACTACAAAACGACGCATAACGAGAACACTATAATAACTAAGAAGACGATTATTTCTTTGAAATATCGTAAATTTTAGCACTCAAAGTTGAATTTTTCGCATGAGTGTTATGAATTATGCACCTACAGTATAGCATCAGTGACCAACAACTATGCGTACATAGAGCATTAATGTCAAGTTGAGATGTATGTGTTGGGCAAAGAACAATTTGTGTGAAGCTGCACAGAAAGGATGGGTGCCCTGAGTTGTTGTCGAATTCCACACATTGTTTGAGTGTCAGGTGATGCAGTAATGTTCCACTGATGGATGGATAATGCATGTGCGCGTTTTTCGATCTCCCACAACGGATGTCAGCAATAAGTGATTGCCGTAGAATAAAGCGTCTTCGTTGTTAGTACTCAGTCTGAGCAACATTAGTTACATCAATTGTTATTGCAACTTTTACTTCTATTGAAAATCTTCGAATATGAGAGTACCATCCAGGTGAGCAATCGAGTCTAATTGTATTTATCAGAAGTATTCGAGAAAGAAGCTTTTATCTATTACTACTCTTTCGTATTCGAACGACACTGATGTGGGATGCTGATATTCGCAGATTAGATGTTTATATTAAAATTAAGATTTCCCGCGCATCGCTCCCCTCCACTTTTCCTCATCCTTCTCCAGCCACTTTCTGCAAGGCGTCCTATGGAGCGAATGGCAAAAGATTTATAGAGGAAAGTGGACTCTTCAGGAATGAGAGATATTTATAAGCGAAATAATCCACGGAAATACTTCCGAGGTGTGATTCGCATCACCCTCACTGCATGATGCGTTTCTGAGAAATAATAAATAAGAAGAAAAATAAGCAGCAGTGTGCTTGCAGAGAGTGTTGTACTTGTATTATCATCGAATGTGCACAGCACAGCACGCGTTTTTATTACAACCGAAAAGTGGCGTCTCGATGAACACTATCCACCACGACCAACCGACACAACAGTCTCCTATCAAGTGGCCAACTACCATCGACACAACGAATTCAACGATGCAGCTACAGTACGCATCAAATGGAACATTCCGCCTGAAATTGAGGCAATGAATAGCAGTACAAACGCAGATGGCACACCGTTGAATCGCTATCGGTTTTGCGCGGTGGTGAGTCGGAAGCAACCCGACTGGACAATCTGCGATGAGCTTGGGGAAAATCTCGAGAGTATCCACTGTGTTAGCCAGTCGTTCAATACACTCGACATCGACAACATGAGGGTCAGCAATTTTGAAGTGCAAATTAAAACACATACAACTTCTTACCTCTTTGTAGACGACGAGGTCCGAAATCCCTCTGTCAATAATTTTCTATTATAAAAACGTCGAAATTGGCATCTCAGTACTGTGTAGTAAAGTAAGGTGGGACAATAAGCAGTCCTGATCGCTCNNNGTGTAGTAAAGTAAGGTGGGACAATAAGCAGTCCTGATCGCTCCCAATATAAGGTAATGTGAGTTCGCATAGAAAAGTAGTTTATCATTTAACTGAAATCACTGAAAAATCTAAACTGTGGCAGTCATTTAGCATTATTTGTTCAGCGATTAAACGCTTCCAAATTTTAACTTCATCTCGGAACAGCGATGGCGATTTACCTATTCACCTTTGGGAAGTTCAACTAATTGCGTGAAAGGTTGACAAATAGGTCCAGGGTATCCTCAGTTCACTAAAAAACTGACCACATGACCGTTCTGAAACTCAGCGAAAATCCCCTGAGGAACGAATAAATAGAGTGTCTTGCAGAGATTTGAGCTGATAAATCTCGAAGTAACTTCTTCGTCATATTCATATTCCGCACCACCTGAGGCATGCATGTTCCTTCTGAGCGAAATTTTGCTCACAATAGAAGGAAGGTTGGATTGCGATCTCTAGTTCCACAATTTTACCTGCTTTATTATACCGTTTAAAATAGTACTTTATAGACTGGTCGTCGATATTACGTTACTGTATTTTTCCGCGACGCACTAAGCGGTGGCACCAGCGCCCTTAGGCCAGTGGAAATATTTTTGCCGGATACGGGAGCACCCAAAGAAAAGCAGAAGAAGGAGAAGACGTCGAGACGTCGAGACAAGGTGAAGTTTCTATAGCAGTAAGAAGTAGTGTTAGCATGAAGACTTGTTATTGCTGCCGTCGAGAGTGGCTATCTCATTATTCAGTTAATTCAGATAACGCAAAGATTGATGCGTTTTCAGGAAAGTCGTTTATCAGATGCTCGTCTTCAGGCCGGCAAACTGCCAGGCTTCAAGGGGGCCACGCAGAGCTTCGATTTCTCAGTGCGTTATCGGAGTGCCGATCAACAAAAGGTGAGCGTCCATTTATGCTCTCTACCTTCGTTCATGGTTTGCATGTCCAACCCACTCGTAGAACGGAAAGGGAGAATATTGTGGTGGAAATTTATTCTCGTCGAGGCTAATATTTTTTGATATTAACGATGACTGCTTCGGTGGTGCAAAGAATAGTTTTTGATACATTCCAAAGCTGAGTTTTCTTCTTTTCATTGTCAGCTTTCGAGCATTCGTGCATTTAGCAGCCGAAAATCAGAAAAGACCCTCATGATGTTGCATAAACGACAAAAAAGTTATTGCAGTTGTTGACCAAGTGGAGTGATGTCTTCGATTTTTCATGCAGTGGAGAAATATTTCCTCGGAATTTGAAAAATTGTCATCCACAAATCTTTTAAATTGGTTTTATTCAGTCTTCAAGAGAAATCCAGAAAAAAAGAGTTGAATATGTTGTGTGGAATGCGCAATCAAGAAGGCACTTGTGTGTGAGATTTTGCTGTTGATATTACTTCCCAAGGGAGAGCGTTGATGTTGGCAATTTGGCGCAACCCAATCAGTTGCCTTTTTGGGAAACATTTTTGGTGTATGATTTGTTAAGTATGCGACTGCGTTAAGCGTGTTGTTGCAACTCGTAAACAACTCCAAATCCTTTTTTGCAACCCAAAATCCTGCAAGCTTCCTTCCATCAGCGATTTGGATGTTGCACTTCAAGCCTCAAACATCACAACTCGATGGATTTGAACGACAAAAAGTGACGTTTATTTTATTCACTGCTACGTACCTTTGTCTATAAGATAACTTCTAATTGATTTCTCTTCTCTGCAACTGCAATAAGCATTCCCCATTTTCTCTCGATTAATGTTTTCATCGTTTGTCCGATCATTATTATTGTTTCAATCTGAGGCAAACTGAAGTTGGCTATAATATAGACGTTAGGATCACATTCATTCAAATAGCAGCCATAGTGTGCAATGCAGCCAAAGTGGTGTTTCAATGGAAATGAACATTAGAATTCCAGGTTTTGCTAGTACTGCATGCTTGCGATGGATATATTCGTGTAGCGATCTATCGTAACGGACGTCTTCTGCGACGATCCGACCCATTCAGTGGCTTCCGACGCTTCCTAGTCATGAATGCCCTCTCGGGACACCTCACCATCCAAATCATCAACGATGACTCGAAACCGAAAGTGTTCCGCCTATGGGCGAGTACGAATCCTGAGAGAAGCCCGTATCCACAATTGCCCGATGATACCAGGTTATCTTGCAAGCACTTCTGAATTACTAATGTTGAGCTTTAAAAAATAATTATGTTTGGCGGAAAGTCATGGGATGAGGAAACAGCAGATGACGAGATTTGCTCCAAATGAAGATGTTTCAAGTCTCGTAGGGCCAAGAATATTCGATATTATTAGTCTAGCCAAAAAAGCGAACTGATCGACAATTGCAATGTAGGGCGGCTGGATGTGACATTGTGCGTTTGAAAGCATCCCCATGTAAAGCTCATTGTTTTTTGCAATCTGCTTTCTACAGAAAGTCATAGACTACTGTTTGGATGGTAATTTTGAGGCATTAGGATATGGATTCCCATTTCGTTCCCATCAGGCAAGTGTTTACAAGACTGAGGTACAGCTTAGGTCGGATTAGAGAAGAGCAGGCCAGTCGGGCGTATTAGCGCGATCCGATTTCTTTGTAGGCAAGCGAAATTATGCTTAGGACAATGGGAAAGATCCCCCCCCCGTTGATGATATTCTTATTTGTTAGTGATTAATAATTCATCACGTTTCATTTGATAACCGACGGCAATGATTTTTCGAAACTTTTGAAAATTATATCGAATCATCAGGCAGAACGTTAATAGGTTGCAAAATGAAGGCAAAGCAGTGGATGTGGACATAATTGGATATTGTCAAATTTAGCGCATTGATTCTTGAGGCTTATAAAATCCTTAAATTTTCCAACAGGAGAAGATAGAGAGGAGAATATCGGGGGGAGGGGAGAGAGGGGGTCTTTATAACAGTTATTCACGTTGGTTGCAAACAAAGCTGATTTAATGCCAGTCGGAATCACGCTGATGACAGTCGTAAGTAGTGAGCACTCCATGAATCATTGAATATTAGTGATGGTTGGTTGCTTCAACGCTGTGAAATAGATGTATGTAAAGAAACTGGATCCTTGAGATGAGCATTTGAGTGACTGATGAAACTATGGCGTTTGCCTGCACTATTTGACGCTGCATCAACAGCAGCAGCCTTTTTTCAATGCATTTTAGCGAACTCGAAACATACAAGCCTTGAACTGTGGCACCTTCTTTATGATGGATTGGGGCTCACATGCGCTACATAAATTCGATTGACTCCCGGAGTTACAGATTTCACAGGAAAGAGAGATCATTGAAAAGGAGTTTTTGTAGAGATGGACTTATTCTCTTGGGCATGGAGTGATTAAGGAGGAGGATTATTGCGATAGATCTTTGATTGGCGGGTTTACAACAATTCTTGGTAACTTCCTTTGCTGAATTTTGAAACGGTAGGAAAGCGTTTATCTCTAAATGCCTCTTGACTGTTAGTTCTATTCAGGTGAAGTAGTCTTATAAAACTTTCTAATAAATGTTTCAAATGCTTTTTGTTTAGCATTAAGGAAACACGACGAAGCTGCTCCTCCACAACGCTGCAGTGGTTAAAGGCAGCCGATGCTGACATACGATATTGTCTTTATAGACGAAAAGAAACTGTACACTACCTAGAAGAGCTCGTCAGCAAGCATGCGAATCTTTGTTCGGGCAGAATGCCTGAGACAGATCTCGTCGGCTGTTATACGCATTTTGCGGATCGACAAATGAACATCAATCAAGCATCTAAAGGGTACCTGAGCGTTGCGGACGACTACGGTAGCGACGATATTGATGGAATTATCGAGACAACGGTAGGCGATCTCTCTCCAGACACCACATATCGGTTCGATCTGCTCGCCGAGCCCGTTCACCGTGCGCACAGTCAGCAATTGCCCTATAGGACGGTCTGGGTGAAAACAAGGGCGTTTTGTTAGAAGTGCTATCGGGCTTCAATAATGCGGGTTCTATTTTTGAGATACGGTACAACATGGATTGTGATAATTGTTAAGCAACTCTTGCTGTTATCTATAATCTTTCATACAAGATCCAAATTAGAAGGCAGCAAGAAGACGATCGCTTCGATAGTGCGCTGAAGTTGGACCTTTGTAGGAGATGTAATCAGCTGCATTATAATGAATTGGAGTGAATTTCAAATAAACGAATTACTGGCATCAGAGACTGCACCGATATCGTATCTGAAGTTTCTTTGTTGGTAAACGGCACACTCGGTTTTTGCGGTCTTTGAAAGGGTTCGTTTGCAATCACAATCATTAGTGCAGTCGATTATTGTGCGGCGATCTAATAATTTAAGATAAGTGCAGAAAGATTTCGAAAATATTGCGCATTGCCTGATTCACGTACTACCGTATCTTATTTGATGTTTGTTATATTCGAATGTTGTTTATGTTATGAGACCGTTCAGGAAAATTTTTGAAGACAACTGAATTTGAGGAGGGATGAGGGGGGAAACAATGCGAGGAGGTGATAATTATTAGCATTTAATCAACATTCCCAAAAACCTTAAAAATTATTCGGTAGAGATATGTCAGCGACTGAGTTATGGTAGTGAATTGATGGGATTCTATCGATGAGCACACGCACACCACTGAAATACGCGATCGTATTTGTTGCCTTATCGTTGTCCTATCTCCGCAAATGGAATATACCATATAAGAGTGAGGTGATTTTACTGAACGGTTTTTGCGAGGGTTGTCTTATCTCTTCACTTGTCGTTGCAATCTATAAGATCGAATGTTTCACAATAGTGTTAATGAGTGTTTGTTTTTATTTGAAATATTTCGAGTGAAATGCTTTCAACGAAACGCCATCGGCAATTGAATTCTGCATTTATGGATGATGTGAAGTTGTTTGATGGTTTATGCAAAACTTTTGGAATTATTATTTCGAATGTTGTATTCGCTATTGCATATTTTATGTTATTTATATCGAACTCATGTGTCCATTGTTGTGATCTCCGTTTGTCATACATATGTGTGCCATATTCTCTATTAAAATCGTTACATTTATTACCGTTCATAGAGTTAATTTCTCGAAAAATTTTACTTTCAAGACATTCACTCATTGCGATGATGCATTTGCATGAAGTCGCATTTTATATACCTCTATGGCGATATTGTAAATTGAGGTGCGTCATATTGCCTATATTCCGCCACAGACATTTACAAAGTAACATTTCATTATAGCCGAATTCAGTGAGTTAAACTTACAAAGGTTGATTTTGAAACGACCTTCTCAATAATCATTCCTAATTTGAAAGCTATGCAAACCGAACGTGGTTAGATAATGTGCGCTGAAAGGGCAGTCAAGTGAGCGCCTANAGTGAGCACCTAAGAAGGTCCCAAGTATGGTGAAAAGATATAGTGAGGCTTTTCAGGACAGCGGAATCGAGGTTGACGCTTTCTGTGGTCGAAATTGAGCTTGTGCTTACCGGACCCTCCCCCTCCCTCAAACTCCACCCTGATCTTTCCCTCTCATCAGGTGCTCATATTCTTAAAGTTTTGGCGAGAAGGAAACTGTTGAGTACCTTCTGAATGCACCACGATCGGCCATGATTTCTGACGAATCTGTGAGCGTTCTGAACTCCAGAAGGCAGCTCAATTTGCAGTGTTGATGAAGTTCAGAGAACCAAGAGTTCGTATGGATACATTCGAAGCTGTGCGGCCTTGATGGGGAAAAATTTCTGCCAAGCCGCAAAGCCTTTGTGGTGTAGAGCTGCAAGTGAGGCAGTTTTTTTGTGCAGCTGAGTGCGTTTAACAATGCTTTATGGGACAATGGCCAAATATTTGTTGCAAACAACAGGGGTGATGGGATGTTTCTCAGACAGGGGGAGAGGAAATAAAATATTCTTGGAGACCACAACGTTTCATCGGTCACAGTTGCTTGTCTTCAAAGGCAGTTGATGGAGCAAAGGGATTAGCTGATTTGTTTCATTGCTCTGAACATTCGATGTGCTTGCATATCGAATGCTTACATATAAAATCTCTCCAGGAGTCCAATCCGATCTTCCCGCCTATCAACTGTAACTTCTGGCGCAATTCCAACTGTATTGGTCAGTATTTCGAGGAGCATGCAGCAAAATTTTCGAAGAGGATTTTGCTTACTTGCATCAACCTTAGAAGCGTGGTAGTGAAGCTGGCACAATGTGAGCCTCTTGTATTCCGTTGTGCGTCCAAAAATACTAACGAAGATGCGATACGATAACTCGACTGCTCGAACAAGTGCCCTTCGACTACTATATTTCTGAAATCCTCAATGTGCCAAATCAGGAAATGAACAGTTCAGGACGACTCAACTTTTCTGCTTTCAAACGTTCGTAACTTCTATTAGAGGTGATCGATCAACACGAATTATGAGTTGTTGGGGTCGTTCTGTGGTGTGCACTATACTCATCAGAATTTCATGAATCTGGCTGTAGTGATTTCGCGACTGAATATATCGACAAGGCACGATGTAGGCAGAGCGCCTTTTGGCAAAAGTGCACGAACATTTTTCACAAAGCTGGAGTCAACAACGCTTCCACCGTCGACTTCCGCACGAATTTGCTGCAGCAGCAGGAGTCTGTCCCTTCTAAGAACAGACACAACCTGCGTCGAATCGAACGCCTCGCTATCAGAACTGATCACAAAGACGTCCCATTTGTAGCTATACAACGAGCCATGTAACAGCGTACATCATTATGCTTCTATTCAAGAAGTGCATGACAACATTCGATTGACAATCTCATCGCTCACACGCTCAGTATGAAAAGCATATATATATATAATAAATCACAACACATCTTCTTCGTCACGTCAAAGTTCTCGGAATCAATAAACTCTCAAGCACCTCGATGCCTTCAATCCTCTGAACAGGATGCATGATGATCCACTAAGCTCTCCTCTAAAGAGACACTCTCACTGATCACGCTAGCGACGCATGAGTTCGGCTCCTAAGTATGAATTTTCTATCGTCGGACATCTGATGGAGACAAACTTTAACTGTATTTGATGTACTGAATTGTGTAAGCGAGAAAGGACGAGATTTCAGTGTTTATTATAACGAAATGTTTCAAATCAAGAAATGTGATTGTTGAATTCAGCGGATAACGCCGTGAAATCGCCATGTAAACGAGATTATTCACAACAACAGTTAATATTTTAAACGGAAGTGGCAATTATATAACAGAGAATAAATAGCGACGGAGACGACAGAGAGATAAAACGGGAAATATAGCAACAAAAGACGGTGAGATATGTGAACATTGCAAATTACTTGATACCAGCATAGTGATAATCAATCTAATTATAATCCCGTTGCGACATCGAACAGGGTCGGATCTTGTCGAATATCAGATGTGAATCTACTTGGCTATATCCCTGCATATCACAATATGTGGAAATTGCTTCAGAAGTTCAACAGCACAGGCATAACACGGCTACTTCCTTATCTAGGCATCGCACCGTTGTACAGCGACAACTATCAGATTCCACGTCTATCCTCAATCGAAAACAAACTAATTAACACTGAAACAAACGCCTTGATTACAACCTTTGAGTCCATAGGTATATAGAGGAAAAAGATGCACCTGTGAGGCAAGATGCAAACGCTTCTATCAGTGGGGAAATGTGAAGGCAGAATACCGAGTCACGTCTTTCCTTTTATTTTTCCAAAAGTGGTATACCACCATGCTTGCAAGCCTTCATTGGTAACTAAACGGTGGTCCAACCAATTTCGGGATTCTTCTACGTTAGTCGGCTAGACTATATGGATTCTGCAAGCATGGCACTACTCTATTGCCAAACACGAAACAAATGAAATGAATAAATATCCTTTACGTGAATAGATACTCTTTTTCTTTTATGGCAAATTAAAAGTTTCCGTTGAAAAGGTGAAGAACCTCACAACAGAATTGGACAGAATGAAGCCGCAAAACAAGGAGAATTCGACAACAAAACACTGTAAATTAGAATAACCGAACAGAAACCAACGAGGCAGTCAAAATAAAGAAAAAAAAAAGATAACACAACTCATAACACACAAATAAAACCGCCGATAACAACGTAAACAATAAGGAAGGCAAATCGTTCAAAGCATTTATAAAAACATTAATAAATATTTGATCGATGGGTTTTCATTTATGAAGTATTTTTGTTAGAATGAAAAACTTTTCTCGCATAAATGTCACAATATCGTAGCAAAACTTCATCGTTAGATTTCAAACAATTCTAAGCCTTAAATCAACAAAACATTGGCTTTGTTTCGTGATGAAAACATTGTGAAACGATAAAAGATCAACGAACCTGATTACGGGTAAAAACAAATAAAAAAGGCAATTGAAACGTCAGAAAGCATAGAACATATCAAAACCAATGCATAACAAATTCTCCGTGAAGTCTCTAACTGCATCCCATCAGAAATATTGCCACATTCGTCCGGCAGTGTCTAAAAGGTCGTTCACTATTCCACGGCAATGTAACCTATTTTTATTCATAAATAGCCTCCTCTCCACAACTCCCATTTCCTCTTTTCCGCATCAACCCAGTCGAGAGATATCTGCCAATTCCTTCACGGAGAGTTGTTTATGCAGTCGCAATAACTCACATCCACATGAATATCCCCAAACAACTATAAACAAAGAAGCTAGAAAGTAAGCCGTTAATAGTTTGTTAGGAAACGAGATAAAAAACATTGGTTAACATTAAAACCAACATTCAGTTGAAGATATGAGAGATTATAACGAATAAAATATTTAGCATTACCGATAGCTGAACACGTTGTTGTTTGTTCTTTAACTATTTCTCTTTACTCTTCGAAATGAGTGCGAAATTAACTATTTCGTCATAGAGCAAGCAACACATTTCACTCACTAAAACCTTCGAAAAACTTTTGGCATTTAGCACTCCCAACTATTATTCCATCCATCCCCTCTCCTTTAGAACAGAAGAGGTTCGAAGGAAGGGCCAGAAGATAGCAGTTAAGAAATATTCTGTGTAGCTAGCTGCTCAACTATCGTTACTCAGTGTTAGAGGAGCCAATATCGTACAGCAGTTGGATCGTTCGTCAACTACTAATATAATAGGCAAGACTGTGCAATGTCACCTTTACATAATCGAGCAACAGCACTTTGATGATCCGCTCTGTCGTTTACCTGACTCAGGGTAGCGGCGGTTGATTTGTCGAACCAAATCGTAAAATACCTGCAAAGAAGCTCGCTTTTTAAAACACTTATTGCACGACTTTAACCAGTTCAAAGGTAAAACACTTTAAAACAAAAAACCACTCCCTCTAAAAAATGGATAATAGCACGGTCGGTTCAAAGAATCCAATGCACGACCGTTTTGGAACCTGTTTTCGGAAGTCATCCTATCGCCCGATTCATAGTTTTACCTTGACAGATGCTGATAAAACAGTACTTTTCTTATAACATAAGAAAAAATCGACCTTCCTGTGACGGAGCAGATTCTTGCAATTGAAAGCATTCCTCTGCGCCAAAATCAAAACTCTTTATTGCTTCTTACAAGTTAATTTGATAAATGATATGCCTGGCAGCAATCTGAACGATGTGATTCTCATGGAAACATAAATATACACAAACAATAACTGCTACGCCAGATGGAGTGGTGACATCACACTCAGTTTTAGCAGCATCCAGAACCACAATCGGGCANNNCGGGCACGGGAATAACCGTAACACCTTGGTCAAGTCAGTGGCGACCATCACTGGCGGTTCACGCAACAACGGCATTCACAACTATATCAAAACGACTTTGATTCACTCTGCGATGCACCCTCTACATTAGGTATTACTGTTTGTTTCAACGCCAACATCTACGGCTAACTCTTCATACTTCGCATACAATCAGTGAGCATCGACACGCAAATGACTACTTATCGTTGGCCTTTGAAATGGGAGCTGAACGAAGACTCAACCTGCGATAAATTAATTTTCGAAGAGTGGATACCTTCTCACGATTATCCTCTCTAGAAAATAAGTAAGCAACTTTGGTTGTCAAGCAATGAAGTGAATGCTAATTAGCGTTGCACTTACTTCATTAACATTCACTTTTGCCTTCGCCGATGTTTCCAGGAAGGCACTGTTGAAAGAACGTGCCAAGTTCTGTCCCTGATCCTTGCCTACAACACGCTCGTCTTCCAAGTCGCACTTATTTCCAACCAATATCATAGGAACCTGAAAAATTATCCAGCTTATACAGAAATAAAGAACATTCGACCCACCGCCCTCAGAGATAATTTTGCAACTCCGAACGCAATATTACATTCATTTGTTTAGAAAACAAGATAAAAGATAAGTAGCTTCGACAAGAACAAATAACGAACATAATAAAAATTAACAATTAATAAAAAAATAATTGACAGTCATTGAGGTAATTCTTTTCAACAACGATTCTTCCACACTACAAATGCGCAAATGCTTTCGGCTATAATAATTAGTGCAAAGCAATTGCCTCTTCATTTCTACGGTTGATACAATTCTCGGCACTTCCCTCACATCCAACTTGCTGAATGCGATAAAGTGAACCCCTCCATATACAATCAATCAATTATCGTTCAGACTCAGTTTCCATCCACCGTCCGGCAGTTCATTCAGCCACCGGCAGAATATACAGAGGTTGAAGCAGCTCAACGCTTCGAACGTCAGCGAATGCTTTCTCATCTCTTCGTATTTTAGATCAGTTGTTGTCACATTAACTCGCATACCGAATAGGCTCCACGAGCAAACTGCATGAAAGCAGCACAAAGCAGTGAAAATGACAGCGCAAAGTGACGAACCTCTTCAGTATCTTTTACTCTGAGAATTTGTTCCCTCAGGTCCATGAGGTCATTGAAGGTCGATTGCGCAGTTATTGAATAGACCAGTACGAATCCTTGACCGTTCTTCATATAAAGATCTCTCATAGCTGTAAATTGCTCCTGAAATGCGCACCTCAATTTGATTCATAAGACAATACTCGCTTTCCGTGTTTGCGGTTCCCACAAAAAGGCAGTAACGAAACGCTATTTTTAACAATTTACTGTTCTTCAACGAATACAATTCATTTAGCTCATCCCTCCCCAATGCATATGTTTCAATAAACAAGGGTGTTCTCGTCTGAGAGGCGTATAAATGCGACGTTCGCACNTGTTCAATAAACAAGTAACGAAACGAGGCGTATAAATGCGACGTTCGCACCTTAATCCTCTCAATCAAACTCCGAACTTCTAAACAGCGACTTTTAACGAAACATAACTTTGACTGCTACAAAAAGAAGCAGATAAAAAATGGCATTTTAAGTTTGCTATTGACATTCCAGAATCTA
This sequence comes from Toxascaris leonina, assembly GCA_022844705.1. Classification (NCBI taxonomy): domain Eukaryota; kingdom Metazoa; phylum Nematoda; class Chromadorea; order Rhabditida; family Ascarididae; genus Toxascaris; species Toxascaris leonina. The sequence goes on from JAARMF010004007.1 coordinate 13,448, forward strand.
ATATTTTTCTATTAGGATTCCATAAGAAGTGACTCTGCTGGTGAACAATAACTACGCTGCACTTCACTTCTTCAATATTTCGTACAAAACGCGTGAAACAGTTGCACTCCAAAAAAGAGAAACACAGAAACAATGTCGGAAAGAAGCAAACCTATAGGAACATGGCTGAATCTAAATGTAAGTGAAGCAAAGGCACTCACATATGTTTTTATGTCTGTCTCCATCTTACCGCAAGTGCGCACAGAGGTGGATTATTTGCAAACATTCGAATGCATTTCCGCAAATGCAAAGAATTTTGAAGGTTTTAAGACAACTAGTCTTCCACTCTACCCCTCTTGCGCATGAACACGCATCAAAAAATTGAGAAGGAAGAGATGAGAAGGAACAGCTTGCATGGTCATAATCTTCCTATATTCCACCTCCCCCCTCCCTCTCTTACCTCTCAGCCTGAATGGTATAGAAATTTCTTGAATTTTCGCTAACTTTTCCAAAGTCTCAGCAACCTCAAAGTGATCAAACGCAGACAGCCCTCTTCATTTGTCTCTGCTTGTGTCAGTGTCGTGTCTCTATGCACATACATGCGTGTATTTGTGTCTGTCCGATGGTTTCGACTCATGAACATCATCTGTACCGTAGTTGCAAATTTGGACAGTGACGTATAACGACTCCTGCTGTCTATTTTCTTTCGTNTGTACCGTAGTTACAAATTTCGACAGTGACGTATAATGACTCCTGCTGTCTATTTTCTTTCGTAAGTGGTTGCGTTATTGCAGATATTTTGTTCTTCGCAACTAAATGAAGAAAGTGGCTGCGCTGGTGGTCGAAGCTGCAAAAACGCATATGGCAGCCATTCCTCTGGTACGCTTCCCCACCTGTTTAAACGTTCATAAATATCGTATTCACCGTGTCTTCTCCTTCATCGCTGCAACATACACGCACTCTTCACCCCAGCCATCATTTGGCAGGTTTCATGGAATCTCTTTNCCTCTCTTCACCCCAGCCATTATTTGGCAGGTTTCATGGAATGTTTTTCGGATAAGGCATCAGAAATATCAAAAACGGGCAAGTAAAGGACGCACGGTTCCAGCAGTGTCAAGGATCTCCAGCATGCATTGCTGTCCGTCGACTTCGACTTGTTTCCTGTAGCTGTCTTCTATGGTCGGATCGTACTTCTCTACGAAGATGCCCTGCACAAACTGCACCGTCTGAAACGATCCAAATTAGTTGTAACCATTTCGATGGCTCATACCTCATCTGTACTCTCGCTATGAAGCTCAGTTATGTTAGAAGTTAGCTGCACTTTTGTATTCTTGAGAAATCAATAATTGAAAATGTCCGAGTAGGCGACGATACACAGCCACCAACAACGTTTCGTACAATTCTGTTGGTCTTAAAGAAAGGACACCATCAAATTAGAGCACCTAGCTCAAAGATCATTTAACTGCACAACAGATTGATAGGCACTTCGATATCTAATTCATAAATAAACAAATGCTAGTGACTTCAAGCAATTGAGAACATTACAGAAATGCTTACAAGGGCACTTTTGCCGACGCCGCCGCTACCCAGTACAACAATCTTGTATTCGCGCATCTTTGTTCACGATCCACAACTGCGAAGTGTCGAAGAGGAGATGGGAGGAGGTATCAGAAACAGAAGATCCGCCGCACCTGTAAGAGTACTCAAAAATGGCTCCTTTCTGAGTAGGGTAATTTCACAAGCAACGTAAGCTATCTGCGAACGCAAACCACTTCATCTAAGCTAGTTATTATGGCTTAAAAGCATTACAGCCTGCCACTCAGACGGCTATGCAAATGGAGTGAAGCCGCTATTATGAGACGACAACCAGCGATAGTCGGTGGTAGGAGATAAGAAAGCGCTCAGGACTGCCATTTCTATTGATGGAGGTGAGTGGCAGAAGACGAAGGGAACAGCGCAGCACCTTCTGCCAATGCCTTTTGCATATATGTACATTTACCACAATATCACAACATCAATGAAGCATTGTGTAGTTAACAATAAGATACATTTCTTTGGTTCAGTAAGTTTCAGTGTTAATGCTTTACTTGCCTTGAATTGACATGAAATGTTGGATGTGACGCTGCTCTCTCTATCTTCCTTTATACATCAAAGAAATTAGTGGTGAGCAACACCTTTCCCTTTTTAATGTTTACCTTAAAAATTGTTTTCTTAAGCGACGAAACGAATAAACAGTGGGCGATTTTGACTTGGAGAGAGGAAAAGAAATTACAAGTGAAACAACAGATGACATAAAAATGGAGCAATAAAAATATGCGGAAGAAGAAGCAACCACCTGACAGCTGATTGCAAAAAAAAAGTTACGCGAACATCATACCAACAAAGATCGTTCCATGCGCGACAACTCAGAACGGATCTCTGCCAGTGTGACAATTCGACTGCTTCGTTGGGTCAAGTAACTGCGGGTCAGCTCGATTTCTCCCGTAAGCGGAAATATTACTTCCGACTACGGCAGGACAGACTCCTTCCAAGAACAACGCACGAGATTCATCGTAGTCAGAACCCTTCTGAACATCCTCAATTGTGCCACGTTCGTTACTAACACTAATTTACTTAAAATTTCTAAATATTTGTGAAGGACGACACCACAGCCAGGGATTTGGGAGGGATAGACGGGGAGTAGGAATTCTAGACAAAACAAAAGTTTCTCAATCAGACAATAAAAAAATATGACGATTTCTGGCACTGTTTCTGCAATAAAAAGATAAAAAAATCTTGTGAATTCTACTAGGTATTGGACGTTTCTTCGAACAGATCCTCGATCTACTGCCTCAAAAATTTCCCTCAGAGATAGATAGACCTGCAAATGTAGACTTCATAAAGAGAACACCAAACGCTACGTGTTTACAAAGTCCGTCAAGCGTTTTTAGATAAATGGAGGAAAAATAGAAGCTGCCAAGATCAGCGCAATGATCCACGAGATGAAAAAGCAATGCGGAACGAAACCGTCATAACTCAGAGATGCCATAAAATAACAGATTAGCTTTCGTAAAATCGTTGCGGATCACTCCTTCTCAAGAATATCTTTTGCAACACCTTCTCAAGCAAATTGTGCAATTGATGCTCTGACAGCTTCTACTGTACTTCTCTAGTTAGAGGCCTCCTTTATTGAGATGAACGACATGAGCTTCTTCGCGATCTCGAATATGAATCCCTCTACATTCAGCAACAACACCGCCACCACCTACCTCTGTCTATAATGCAACTACATTATTTTGGACTTTGCGAAAGGCGTATACATATCTCCCCTCCCCTCTCCATTCAATAAGTTCCTCTCCTCTAGAAAACGGTAACTTCTGAAAACTTGAAGTTTCTATGTATCTGTGCGCGAGTAAACAACAATAGCACTATTTCAGCGTCGGGCACTTTGAACGTGACAAGCCATTCGCTCTCAGCAGCCTGTTGTTTTTTCTTGCAAACCCTTCAAGGAGGCAATTCGAAAGAAGATTGTTTCAAATTTGTTTTATTTATGCAAAATAAAGCTTTTTCGTTGTTGGATGTGCGCCGTTCTGGTTATAGCAGCTCCAACACTATGAGAGATGTCTATTTTTACCGAAACCACTAATGTCTCATCATTCCCTCAAGCAGT